>VZSC01013677.1:46287-96010 GCA_013398225.1 Steatornis caripensis | reverse complement strand
GGAGGAGGACGACGACGAGGAGGAGGAGGAGGAGGACCCGGCCGCGCTGCTGCTGCTCTCCTCGCCCTCCTCGCCCTCCCAGCCGCTCCCGCTGCTGCCGGCGCTGGGCTCCGTGCTGCTCTCGCCCTCCTTCGATGCGCAGGAGGCGGCGGCGGGGGCGCTCTGCGGGGCGGACGATCCTCAGGGCATGATGGCGGCGATGCTGTCCCACGCCTACGGCGGCGGCGGCGGCGGGGGGGCGCCGGGCCTGAACGGCGAGCAGGCGGCGCTGCTCCGCCGAAAGAGCGTCAACACCACCGAGTGCGTGCCCGTGCCCAGCTCCGAGCATGTGGCCGAGATCGTGGGGCGCCAGGGTGAGTGGGGCACTGGGGGTAGGGGGGGACGACACCCCCGGGGCGGTGGGCCGCGGCCTGGCCTGGGCCTGCTGCCCTTCCCGTGGGCTTCGTGGCGGGCAGCGCACCCCAGGGGTGAGCCCCTCGCCTCGGCAGTAGCTTCGTGGCCCCCGCTCCCCGGGCCTACCCCTCCGCTCCCAAACCCCGGCTCTCCCACGGGGCACAGGGTGCCCGCACCGGGCCGGCCCTGCTTGGGAAGCCGAGAGCGAGCCCTGGGTCAGCCGAGACCTTCGGTTGTTGGTGACTGAGCTGTCAGACACGGAGCACCGGCCGTGTGCAGGTAGTTGTGGGCACAGGCTTGGGTCTGCAGTGACGCTCGGCCTGTGGCCTTCTGTGAGGAGCCACCTTTCACCCTAGGAACTTCGGACCGCGTTCTGCAAAGACTTTTGGGGGAAGGACTGTAACTTGCTTGCCTTGCGGAGCTGGGTACAGGGCTGACGGTATTTCTCCGGCTTTCCACTGTGCTCGCCAAGACAAAGTGGGACCTCGGGAGCCGGTGAGATGGAGAAAGGAGCCACGTGCAGCCGTCCTGTGTGTGAAAGCCCTTGTTTTTCTGCTCGGATTGTGGCTTCCTGTTGATCGCTATTGCTACACTCCGTGGGTCTTTGTGACGCCGTTAGGATAAGGTCATATCGGTGATGTCACACTCGCTGTTGGCCTTTCGTGTGGTCTCGTGGGAGCGGTGCTCGGAGGAGTTAGAAAGGTGACGTTTTGCACCAGCTTTCCTGTGGCAGACCAGATTTTAAAAGCGCCTTTCATGTATCGGGGGGCTGAGCAGTGTCAAGTGTAGGTGTGGAAGTGCAGACAATGAAGTCGCTGCTCTCTTCCCCTTCCCCTTCTGAGTTACTTATTGGTTTGGGGGTGGTGTGTCTCGTTTGCTGATCGGCTCAGATAACGAGCGGTTACGCTGTCTGGTCTCTCTGCATCAATGTGGCTTTTGTTTCTTTGATTTTACTATTTCTGTCATGCTTAAGAAAAAAAAACTAAACCAATGTGGTGTTGAAGAAATGCTTGCTGAGTGCTGATGCTTAGGCGGGCTTTTGTTTTCACTTCCTACATTTACTTTAGGCTTTTAGCAGTTTGCGTCAAGGGTAGGTTTTTTGCTGGGTGTGTCAAAGGAGAACCAAAGGCCATGCTGCAGAAACTGGTAGGTAGCTTCCTCTGGTGCAGGCAAGTCTCTTCTGTTCAGAAGCAGAAAATATCTTTTCCAAGAAATAGCATTTGAATGTCTGAAGATCTTGCTCGTGTGTCATTGGGGATGGCGGGCATGGAGGTAGGGGTATGGAAAACAGAACTGAAAATGGTTATTGCTACAGTCCTCTAAAAGAGAAATACAAACTATTGGGCTTTGAGGGCCGATTAGGCTGCATGTTTAATCTCCACCAGATCAGGATTGTTCTCTGCAGTGTATTTTTCAGTACTTTGAGTCACTTGAAAACAAGATAATGGAGTTTGCGTAAAAATAGGATTGTTGTTCCTGAAGAGTTTATTTGCTGCTTCTGTTTTTATTTCTTATCCGATGTCACACTGCTTGGCTGGTGATAAAATATTTAGCCTTGGTAGGGAGGGATGGATTGTATCCTAAAAAGAATTAGGGCTACAAAAGAGGAAGGAGCAGAAGGAGTGGAGGAAGAGCTAAAAAAATTGTTACCACATATACTTCCATGAAAGCTTTGCGCAAGGAGGTCCTTCAGAATTCTCATTCAAGAGGGAGAATGCTTGGAGACTTATGCTTGGAGACCGACTTATGCAAGTTGTATTACTTCCACTAAATATTTGTCAAGTTTCTTAGAAACACTAGTCCTCGCATCTCCTTTTTATGGCCCACAGCTGTGCCGGCTCATTGCATGGCCCAGGGGCTCATAGTCTCTCATCCACCTGCTTTGCCTGTGTCTCTGCTCTAGCCCAGCAAAGTGTAGTCAACTGTAGCGCACTTGCTCTGCCTGGAGCAACGCTGGCCTGAGCTGCATCCTTTGCCCATCGTTCTGCTCTCTAAACATGAAGATGCTGTGTATTCCCTTCATAGCACGCATCCTAAGCAGCTGGTTGTGTTATCTTGAACAAACTCAGCTTGAGTTTTATGCCAGACTCCTCTGTGCTCTAATACTTCAATAGCTAATTATGTAACGGCGGTGCAATTGGAATGTTACCTCTGACGGATTTTCATGAAGATGAAGTTTATACTTTTTCTATTGCTGTCTTGCTGAGATATAAAAAGAACTTGAAATGTCTGCAGCCTGAAAACATCAACTCTGAAATACCAGGAATGCTGAGTTTGATCTAGGCTTTGCTGGAGGCCTCACTGCTGTGTCTGAAAGCATGTTTATTGTAAGTCCTAACCCCCTAACTGAAAGAGTAATGGTAATTGGAATTCCACGGTGTTCTTTATCCAAATTTAATTTTTTTGCACAGAGGACGAGAATTTCCAGACACTGTTTCTCAGGAATCAGGGGCTCCTTTGGTCTAAGAGAGCTGTGAATGAGCCAAAACCTTATGGCACTTGCATTTAACATTTTTTTTAGTTATTTGCAAGTTTCAGAAATAAATATAGCACTTCAGGCGGTGAAGTGGTGCTCCCACAGCCCGCTTTAGGTCGCTGTATTGCAGGTTCCCATGTGGGTCGCTGTGCTTACTGGCTCAGTGCTGGTAGCTGGGCACAGATGTGGGATGCCGCAGCTATAGAAGGTGTGGAGTTGCTACTGGGAGCCTTTACATCACTGTAAAAAGCACCGGAAAAGGCTTAAGTAAGATTTTCTTTTAATGAGTAGTAGGTGTTACTCTTTAAAAAAAAAGTGGTATTTTTGAATCCTGGGAGGGTTTTTGTGCTGTTTTATTGGGGTTTTTAAATCTAAAAAAATTTCACCCTTTTCTTATTCCCCTTGCCCCCCAAAAATGAAGCTGACAGACACTGGTTGGGGCAGTGTAATAGAATTCTTTGTAGTCTTTGAAGTAGAAGGATCTCAAAGGTGAACAACAAAGGAAAAGATACTTGTATCCCTTTATTCTTGTTAAGGCATGTGACTGGGAGCCAGGAAAACTAGATTCCATTCATGGCATTGTACAGGCTTCCTGTATGCATTTGAACTAGCTGTTGAATCCAGCCTTCGGTTAAGTTGGCCTGTCATCGTGCTCGTCGGCGAAAGTGACTTCCTTTGCTGTCGGCAGCTAAAAATCCCGCGTGCACAAAGTTCCGTTGGTTCCACGAAATAAAGTTGGAGAAAGCACTTTTGAGAAGTGGTAGCCAGGACGCTGCGTTGCTGAGGAGGTGGCCTTGTTTGCTTGAGAAAGGCTGGTGTAGGGTGTATACCCAAAATTATATAAGCTCATATCCAGCCTTTAAAAAAAAAAAAAAAAAAACCAAAAAACCCCAACCCAAACAAGCTTCTGGTGATCTAACTTGGGAGGTTTTGTTTTAATTTCTCTAAATCATGTGAAGGGCTTGGAAAAGGCTGCTGTGGATCACCTGGAAACCACGTCCTGTATGCGAAGCTGGTGATGGTGATGTTCTGTGGCGATTCTGCCGTGGCCTGGTGAGCCTTGAGAAGGATTTGGCAAGTTTAACTGAAGTCTTCAGCGCCCCCACTACTTTCTTTAGGCTAAAAAAAAAAGGACGTGTTTAAACACTAAAAGCTCGTTTGACTAATGCGAAAAGAGGGGTGGTGTCTGAAGACATGGACAGACAACCTGAAAGATGCCAAAAGGGACAAAAGTGTCCTGTAGAGATGCAGCATCCTTGAATCTATTAACTGTCCTCAGATAATGATGGTTGGGATATATTTGCGAATGCGTTCCAGTATTGGGACTGTCCAAGTAACGTGGTTTTCCAAGGGTTTACGTCCTTGATAATGCTGACAATAGCGTTTTTTCTCCCCAAGGCATCGCTCAAGCTGGAGCTACTTAACTTTAAAGCCTGATGCTTCTCTTTCTTTAAGAATAGTTCAGATGACGGCTGCAGAACTTGAAACGGGCAGGGCAGTCTCCAAACCCCGGATGAGTAAGAGGAGGAATGATATCATGCCGTTTCACTCATTAAATCGATAATGACAAATCTGCTTTGCATGAGACAGCCTTGCAACTAAAATAACATTTCTATGCATATTTAATGGTCTTGGACTCCTTTTTGCTCTTTGCTTTTGAATGTAGGCTCTTGAGCAAAATACTGCTTTGCTTAAAATAGTCCTGTGACTTGAAACAAAAAAAAGGTAATTCTGAGAAGTTGGTAGCTGGTAACTATCTAGTGTAGCTGAACAGCCAAATAAAAACAATAGCTGTCACTCTTGGGGAGTGGAAACAGTGCTAAAAGAATCCCGGAGCGAATCCTTGTGTTAGCTGAGTACAGTACATAGATGTCCTATGGTAGGATAATTATAGTCCTTTCAGAAAGAACTGTATGTCTGGTTTTATGTCTCGATGTGTTGTAATTACAATGATGTTACGGAATTACTGACAATACTTGTGTAGCCTTGCCTGGTTATTAATTGCTGACCTGTAAGAAGTAGTCAGCGTAAGTATAGCTAGCCAGTCTGAATTGCATATTGGGTTTTTAAGAACTGGATGCTTAAGGTTTCCACTCGAGAATAAGTTTAATTTGTGTGACTGAAGTCATCACGTACCTCTGTGTCAGCTGATTGCCGCAGACGCCAGAGACCACAGGTTCAACTGACTTACGTGGAAGCTGAAAAGGCAGTTAGACTTCAGATTTTTATTTCTTTTGCATCTTCTACAACAAGCAGGTTATTAAATGCTATATTAAATGACTTGTTCTAAAGACTGAAAGAAAACTTGAGCTTATTTGTTGGAATCCAATATAAAAGCTGTTTGTTGGGATTCAATATAAAAGCTATTTTTGAGAAGTTGAAGTCTCATCATTTTCAGAGCCTGGAACTCCAGGAACCGAAACACGTGAGCATACTGTGACCTGGCACAGTCTGAAATCACCGCTGAAGTTTCAGTGGCCCGTTGCTCCATTACTGTGTAACAACCATCGTTTCAGTTCTGCTGTTCCTCATTTGTTCTACGCAAAGATCCATCTCAAGTCGCAAAGCGTGTCAGAAGGGTGCAGGTTCTCCAGCTGGGATCATAAATCCCCAGTCATAAATGCTGCTCTTGCCTGGCTTGTTGGGTGGGAAGCGCACAGAACACAGGGCACACTTGAGAGATTTTTCTCCTTATGTAGTCTGCCAGAAATTCTGTAGATTTGAACACATGAATACCTGCGGAAGTTGAGATTTTTTTGGATGAAGCCGAAATTAAAATAATACAAGTCTTGTGACATAAAATGCGTATTTCTAATCCTCTGGTCCTTTTGGTTTTCTTGTGAAATTGCTGTGTTCTAGAAGAGTCTGTTTTTTTAAGTTTGTAACGTACACGTACAAAAGAAATCCTTGTTAATGTGCTTCCCAACTGCCCTGGATTAACCTGTCTGTGGCATGAGAAAGCAGTGATGAATTTTTTTTGTTGTTTTGAGCTGATAGTAAAGTCAGCAGATGTTGTGTGTTTCCCTGTCTTAGCCTCTGTTACCCCCTCTTCTAGTACACCGTGGTCTGAATTTCTGGAAGAGGAACTTTGTTCTAAACAAAGTGTTGGATATCTCAAAGATCTTAAACTTGGTTTTGATGCAATGGCTCTTCCACCCCACAGAGCCAATTCCCTGTTGCAGCAAAAAAATTTTAACAGGATAGGGTTGCAGGCTTGCTGTAACAAAAAGACTGCTGAGAACTAGAACATTTTTATTTAATCAAAAGGAAAGGCCAAAAAGCTTGAAATCGAGCATTTGTTTCCAATTTCAGTTACTCTAAGAATGTCTTCCTTTTCTCTCTTCCAGGTATTCCTTTAAGTTCATGAGATCTTGCCAGCATCCAAGATCTCAGTTTCCTTCACTGGCGTGAGTCCGTAATTCTGCAGCTGTATCAGGTTCTCTGCCGCTCCTTTGAACAAAGACACACTAATTCTTACCTTCTAGTTCGTTTTGCATTTGACAGTGTACTGTGGAATTCTGTGGTGAAAAACACAGCTCTAGCCAGCACTTTTGAGTCGGTGATTCGGTGTCGGTGAAGATTTGCACGGGGTTTTTTTGCAGTCTTCCTTTCCTTGGCACATTGCGTGGTGTGTTGGGTGCTCATCCCTTTTAATATCCTCCATGTGCAGGTCAGTTTTCCCAACACTGTTGCTTGCACCAGTCCATTTCATTCACTAGATGAACGTTCTTAATGAAAACTTCTTCTCCTGTCGCTATTTTATTTGTTGGGCATACTCCCTCTCTAATGAGTATTGCTTTTCTACTACTGTATCTTTCTAATTTTGCTCAGCAGCTGCTACCTTAGTCCTGGTGCTGCAGTAGTGCAAGTCATTAATAATACATGTTGCTGCCCTCTGGCTCTTTTTGCTGTATGTAACTTGTTTACTGAGTTGCCATCTGTCTTGGGAATTGGAGTCTTCCTCTGCCTGGGAGACTGCTGGTTTGATAGATTGTCCCAGCCGGACACAGAGAAGGAAACAGTGCGCAGGCTGACTACTTCATTCTGTGCTGAATTGATAATATCAATCAGTTGATAAATTGATACATACATAAGAAATCTTTATTAAAGAGTTTGTATGCAGGTTCTTGAACCAGGCTTTTGTTTTCTGGAAGAGGGAAATATCCCAGAGAGCTTGTGAAGAGCCTTCTCTTGGGAAGCTTTCTCAGCATCATCACAGACTCATAAAGCTCCTCTCCTCATCCATTAGCTTGGCAGCAGCAGGGCCAAACAAAGCCCTTCTGCCTGTGGTCCGGCACAGCCGAGTGGTTGACCGTGATTCCTTGGCTTTTGGTTAAGGTACTTGACATCTCCAGGTTGTCCTCCTTCCTCGACAAGCCCCAGCCCACGTGGCTGCAGTGCCTGGCACACTCAAGCTTGAATTTCTCGTCTGGAAAGTATCTTGTCTAAAAACCCTTCTGCAGTTCCAGCTGGATGATGACCAAGTAGGAGAGTGATGTATCATCTTAGCATTCGTACATGTAAAAAACACAAAGTGAAATCAGTGGTCAGTTGCTCCTCAGAAATGGGAAAGCATGATGGAATTACAGTGGGAGCAGTCTTGGTTGCTGTATGTAGCATGAGTCGTATTGAAATGTTCCACAGCCAGGCACAGGGGTCTGGTAACTGCAGCCTAACTGAAAGCCTTTGATTGCAGTGGTGAGTTAATGAGGGGGTCAGGAGGCAGGGAGGAAGGTCTTTGGTGGAAAATGCTCTAATTTTTATTTTTCTTGAAAGACTTGTATGTCATCTTCCCTTCTCTTGGAATAACTATATCAGAGTGGCTGTCAGCTGAGTTTTTCTTTTTCCTCTACGCTGCTTGCTAATGTATGTTCTTGTAGCATCGCTTATTGTAGCGTCGTTATAGCTGGAAGTGAAAGATGATGACTACCAGTGTGCAGCACTTCTGAGGCGCAGTCGTTGTCTGAAGCCATTAATACAGCCACGCTCCAGAGCACAGAGCCAGAACTTTGTTTTGGGTTGCAATGGTATCGTTATCGCGCTTTGGATCGTAAATTTAAGAAGCTCTGCTTGGTGGATTCTCGTTATGAAGCATCTCTGCTGTGATAAATAGAAAATTTCATCTACGAAGTACAACCTGGTGAAGGGTAGGAGCACATACTAGCGCTTGGGTAGCCTGTGGAAAAAGCCTTTGCCCGGGGACATTAATCTCACAGCTCTCCTCATGCATTTCATGTGGCTGTCTCCAAGGAACTGCTGCTTGGGTACCACCAGGGAGGAGACTGCTTTGGTTTGTTACGTGAACAAAACAGCTGTTTCTTAAAATCTGCCTATACCTATGCCCCTGCTTAAGCAGTTGCCTGCTCTCTTCTTCTTTGGGGCTCTGCTCTCATCTTTTCTTTCCAAACCTACCAGCAACCTGCCCCCCAAGCTTGCGCAAATCCAAGTTGCAAGCCGTGCCCGTCGCTTGGTCTGTTTGTTAGCTCTCTGGCATGTATTGTGTGTAGTTGTCACACTGGAGCCCTAATCTTACCGACTAATTAACCCAAATAGCGATCAGACTATGACCTGTACTGCAGAATGCCAATGGGGAGCTGTTAAAGCTGTTGGTGGTTGGTGTTGTCCTGTCTTCAGGACGGATGCTGTGCTCCGTGACGAGGCGTCTCTCAGCTTACCTGTGCCTGTAGGGAAGGCTGAATAACAACCATAAAGGAAAACTTGCTTTCGAAAAATGCTATTTGATAATTACTAATTCAAGTTTAGACAGTCTCTTAAAATGGTTTAAAAATAAAATTTAAAAGCAGTATTTTTACAGCCTTCATTCCTAAAATCAAAAAGCCGGAGGGGTGATAAATAGCTGCCTGAGTACATGGATGTCAGGTTTTGCGCAGATCAGCATCTTTTGCCAGTGCAGAGAAATTACTTTCTTCATCTTCCTTGAATCAGCTAATAACTCTATTCAACAGCCAGTTGGAAAAAAAAAAACCAAAAAAAAACCAAAAAAAAATTGTCAGGGGTTGAAATTTTCCAGCCCATGAATTAAAAACGAGGTGTGAGATGAATTAATTGATGTTGGGTGAAGGGTGAGAGTAACCAGAGTCAGCCTGTGAACTGACCAGACCACGGGTGGTATTTCATGACGTTAATGACCCAGTGAAGTGCCAAAAATGTTCTGATCTTAATTTTCTTGTGTAGCCAGCCTGCTTAAGATTTAACCATTAAACAGTTTAGAATAGGATTTCCACTTTCTTTCCCCATGCAGCTTCATCCCTCTGTGCTTAATAAATGGGGCATGGATCAGTTTTCTACTGTATGATCACAAACTGGATAGATATTTTTAGCCACATTGCAAGCGAGAGGAAGCATGCTGTATATGTTTAAGCAAAAGAATGCAGCTTGTACCACCGGTGGGAATGAACAGCTCTTCTGAAAACATGTAGAGCAATAATTCTTGAAGTAGATTAATTTTTCTTTGTTAATCAGGTGGGCAGTGTTACACTCTGCCACGTGGCGCTTCCAGTGTTTCAGCCTCTGCAAATCCTTTCTTACGTTAGCTGCAGGAGTTTGTACTTTCCAATTAAAAGCTTGTGGCAACCTAGCAATGAAATAAGGGCTGTGCCAGCTCAAACTCTGCCTTTAAAGCTGTGTCCACACATGACACTTGCAGGTTCATAGAAGACAAATCCCTGTGCAGTCCCCTCTTTCCTTGGCTTGCCCAGTGATGCTGTACCATCCCCTGCGGGTCTGCAGGGACTTCCCAGACCTTGCTCTTGCTTTCTAGGCAAGGAATTAACCGCAGCTCATGGTTCCAGGTTGATGTCATTCATTATTCTGTTGCCGCCTCCTTACTTGGTGTCAGCGTATTACAAAATCAGTGGTCAGAGTGCTAAAGACCGTGCTGGGAGTGAAGGCTGTAACACAGTATTGCCTTTCATTTGGTAAGGGCAAAGCCACTAACAAATACATTCCTGTGAACTGTGGGTTTCCCTTTACTGCTGACGAGCTGTGGAGGCCAATCTGTGAGATCTTCGCTTTGCCAGCGGTGGCTCTGGGGCCGAGTTGAAGGATGCCCAGGCTGGTCGGGGCTGCTCACCAGCCCTGCATCCTGCGTAAGAGACAACTCGGTGCTAATGCAACTTCACCTCTGTGTGCTCTTCTTACTGCCCGGGCAGTGCTGGTGTCTTCCTGTAGGATTTGTGTGTCTGAAGAGCTGCAGGAGCTTCTCGGGCTTGTCCCCCTTAGCTAGGAGCCAGGAAGGAGAACAAACTGATATTGTCACTTGATTGTGGTTCACAGGCTGCTCACTGAATTTTTACCTACTGTGACTTTAATTTATCTAAATAGAAGCCTGGGGTTTTGGTTTGGTTTTTTTTTTCCCCAAAGCCCTATGTAGTTGGGGAGGCAGCATTAAGCAGACATGATGGTAAGAAGGTTTACATTCCCACGTGTCCCTGAACCCCAGTTTCACAGTGTTTGGCAAGAGCTGCAGGAGGAAAGCAGGTAACGAGGTGTGCGTCCCCGCTTTGCTAGCGTTGGCATTTGGAAGCGCGAAGGACTCCCTTCGCCTGGTATAGCTGTTTGGAAGAGACCACCCAACGAAGGGATCCTCATCTGTAAATCAATCCTTGTCGTGTTCCCAGTGTGTGACACTGAGGTGAATTCAGCAGAAGAAAGAAAGCGAGGGAAGATGCTGTTTCTCCTGGGCTACATGCAGAGGAGGAGTCTGTGGGATCCTTTTTCGGGTGGTTCTTGGCTCACGGCAGCAGGTCGGCCGGCACAGTGCGAGGCAGGCATGCACAGCGTTCCCGCTGTGGTCGCTTAGCTCCGTTGGGGAGTTTCCCTCGCGGAGTAAATGGCCTGAGAGTGGGTTTGATGTATTTCATCCTGTTAGTGACAATGAGAGGTGAAAGTCAGAGCGAAGGCTGAGCTGGCTGTTGCTGTGCGATGGGTGAGGACTGCGGGTGCTGTGGCTGCTACACTTAACTCTCGCTTCAAGGAGGGGGGGGGAAGTGGAAATCTCTTTTCCTATCACATTTTTTTTAATAAGGAAGTCTTTGATTGTTTAAAATTGGCAGTGTATGAGGTAAACAATTCCTTCAGAGCTACCCTTAAGTTTCTTGGGGAGTATAATGTTTGTAGTGTGTTTAAAATGTTCGGTCAAATAATCCTCTTAAGGGAGAAACAGGGAGGAGGCTCGAGGAGAGTGATGCAAATCAGCCGATGCAGGGCTCGGTTCGGGCTCAGCTCTTCCTCGGGTGCCTGGCCAGGCAAATGCTAAATTTTTGCCTCAACGAAAGCAAAACTGAAGGGCTTGGCTTTAACTATGCCAGTATGTGCTTGTGGCCGAGTGTAATGCTTAGGACTGCTGTTACTGCTGAACCAAGCGTGGAAACGTGTGTTTAGTAGACTTCCATTATTATACCGAAACTAAAATCACTTTGAAAGTTTTGATTAAATTGAATTGCCAGTCTAGAAGTCCCCTCTTCAGGCTTTTTGTTCTTTGTGCTTCAAAATCATGGATACAATAATAGAAAAAATTGTATTGCAAAAGCGTGGGGCGGTGTATTTTTTTCCCCCCTTTGTCTTTCTGTGTCTAAGCTCAGGAGATTGGGAAACTTCTTGATTCATCCCTTGGCCACATGACTTCATAGCTGGCTGACCCTGTGTCATCGTGGCCGTAACGCCTCTGGATGCTGTGAATTGTCGGGAGAGAGATCAGCAGTGCTTCGTACCATCGCCTCGGTGGTGACTAATGGAGAAGGGTGGGAAACCAGAGCAGCTGAGTAAAAGCAAATAGAAAGATTGTCCTGCTGGAGTGGTGTGATGGGCTAATGACCTTGCGGCTTGACGTGACTGCCTATGGTGGGGTTTTCCAGCTCTTCTTGCAGACGATACCCAGCAAGAATTGACTGACTTGTTCAGAAATGTTGGGTTTCGTACGTGGCGACTTTCTTCAGTTTGAACTTCTCGGACGAAGTTAGAGTTGACCTCGATGGTCTGTGGAGTCAGCTTTGTGTTGAAGCCAGCTTTCTGATGTTTAAAAGTCTTGTTCTGTCGCTGCAGGGAGTTGAGGCAGCGTTCGGCATCTGCTTTCTAGGTATGTGACTCAGACCTTAAAGGAAGAACTCTGCCCACCTTGGTCTGTGCTGTTCTGCAGCCAGAGGAAGGAATGCCGAGAGGCTTTTCTTCACCCTGGAGTGGTTTGGAAATGTGGCTCTGGCAAAGTGATCTCTGGGAGCTGGCAGCTGCGATGGGGAAGGACGCTGAAGCTGCAGGCTTCTAACTTGAATTTGAGTTTTTAAAACATCAGGGAATATCATGTGTAAAATGTAAACAATAAAAATTGGTAAGGCACTTTGGAAACTAGAATCAAGTAGGCTCTGAATTGTGGTATATCGTAACGAATTACATATATTTTTATATATATATATATAAATCTTATGCTAGATGTTCCTAGTAGTCTCTTAAATGCTGCCTCTGTAATTTCTAGAAGATAAGAATATATACTTGGGTGGAATGGAGTAAATGGAAGTAATTTGTGTAAATTGGAGAATAATTGATAGGCATCAGGAGGCTGACTTAGGTGTAAAGAGGGCTTGACTGGCGTGAGAACTTCAGCAGCCCTGTTTTGGAGACCCTTGTGGGTTTGAGGTTTGGGCCCACAGTCTTTTTTCCATGAAGGTCTGAGGAGCAGAGCACGCGAGCAGATTCGCTTACAGGGAGAAATGCAGACAAAGCGATGGAGGGAGCGAAGGTGAATTGCCCAAGTGAGGAGGTGCTGCCTGTCGTGAGTGGGGAAACGGCATGGCTTTGGAGGAGGATGTGTGCTTTGCTGCTTCTGTAGGGCATCTCGTGCCTGCGTTTTCCCTTTTTTATCTAGTAGGGCTCTGGTGCCCACAGTGGGCTGTGGTGGGAGGTCGAGGCTTACGGGTTTGCTCTCTCCTGCAGACACTTCCTCTTGCCAAACTTCTCGGCCGGCCCTCAGGTGTGCATCCCCTCCTTTGCACGGGTCTGCCTGTGCCTTGCTCCTTCCCTCGCATGAGCCCTCCCACGCTCCTCTGTGTGCGTTCCGCTGGAGGTAGGGCCTCAGAGAGCCTGAGCTGTTGAAGATAATGAACTTCCTCTCCAGCTGTGTCCTGGAAACAAAGGGCTGTTGTGTTCAGCCTTGGTCCTTGCTGTGTGCAGGGGCCCTGCAAGAAGAGGCTCTTCCTTCCCTCTATTCCGACCAGCATCTGCATATTTGCTTTTCCGTTTGACCTGTAAAATTGTTATACTTGTCATACCTGGGGTGCAAGGGGCTGACAAAACATTATTTTGAGAGACTGTTTCACCCAGGCAGTTATGAGATACTTAAGAAGAAAATGGGAGCAAATTTCACTCCGCATGTGAAATGATGCTTAAAACACTCTGCGAATGTTGCTTGTAGTCATTTCAAGATGAAGTTTGCTATAGAACGACGAGTGTGAGATGCTTTTGGATTTTTGGTGTCGGCTAAATTCAGTCAAGACTGAACCTGGTAGACTGTCCTGCATGTTGTGGACTTGCTTGTCTTTCTTAATTTTGCGCTGTCTACTTCCCCAGCCCTGTGATGGGTAAAAGGTGCTTCTGTCTGCACTGTGCCAAAATGCCTTAAGCGTCTTAGCAAAGAGCCTGCCGCCTAGCAAACTTTATAATTCAATCCCCCCAAGTCGAAGACAAATGTTTTCTTAACTTTTTGCTTCTCTTTCAGGCTGTATTTACCCAGTTAAAGAGAAAAATTCCACGTAGGCGCGTAATATTGTGTAGTAAACCTTGTTTGCACGCAGCAAACTGCTTGAACTCCTGCTTGACGGTTCAAGGAGTGGCTCGCTCTTCCTATGGGGAAGAGTAAGGTTTAAATAACGCTTACTGATAACAGAAGCAAATGAAGAGTTCTTGGTAAATCAATAATTTTATCTGTATCCTACAGAGGTGGTGATACAAACCCTTCTCTCGCTTGTAAATGTTTAATTTGCTTCTAGGACATGCTTGTTGGTGAAAGGCTAACGCGTCAGCAGACTTAAGTGCGTGTACGTGTGAGCCTCTATGCCTTTTGCAGGACCTTAGAAATAACTGAAGGATACCCAATCAATGGGAAAAAATACAGACCTGCTGTTATTTATGGGATAATAATGAATGTGGCTGTCGGAGAGAAAAAGCCGTTGACATTTATTCGCTGTCTAATGGCAATTGAGGAGATGATGGGCTAAAATGGCCCAGGAAGCATTGCTAAAATAGTTTGTGGCTGTAAGTGTCAGTGGTCTGTTTGGAAATAATAGGTAGAAGTTGTTACTGCTTTCTCTAGTGTGGCTTGCAGAGATAAAAACAGCTGCTTCTGGTTTCACCCTACGGTTTCATGAAACTTTCAAACAGCTTAAAATAGGTGGCTTTCTTGTGGCTTTCCAAACTTAGACAGCTTGCTAAACTTGCATGTGTTTCCTTTAAACAGGTTGCAAAATAAAAGCACTAAGGGCCAAGACAAACACTTACATTAAGACCCCTGTTCGTGGAGAAGAACCCATCTTTGTTGTCACTGGACGAAAAGAGGACGTAGCCATGGCCAAAAGGGAAATTCTCTCAGCTGCTGAACACTTCTCCATGATCAGAGCATCGCGTAACAAGAATGGTCCTGCCCTGGGAGGCTTGCCCTGTACCCCCAACCTGCCGGGTCAGACGACGGTCCAAGTCAGGGTGCCTTACCGCGTAGTTGGGCTAGTGGTTGGACCGAAAGGAGCTACAATCAAAAGAATTCAGCAGCAGACCCATACCTACATAGTCACTCCCAGCAGAGACAAGGAGCCCGTCTTCGAAGTCACAGGAATGCCCGAAAACGTCGACCGCGCGCGCGAGGAGATTGAGATGCACATAGCCATGCGCACAGGCAACTACATCGAGTTGAACGAGGAGAACGATTTCCATTACAACGGTACGGATGTGAGCTTTGAGGGAGGCACTCTCGGATCTGCGTGGCTTGCTTCTAATCCTGTCCCTCCTAGCCGCACCAGAATGATTTCTAATTATAGAAACGACAGCTCCAGCTCCTTGGGAAGTGGCTCCACAGATTCCTATTTTGGAAGCAATAGATTGGCTGACTTCAGCCCAACGAGTCCGTTCAGCACAGGCAACTTCTGGTTTGGAGAAACGCTGCCTTCGGTGGGCACGGAAGACCTCGCAGTCGACTCTCCTGCGTACGACTCCTTACCGACGCCTTCCCAAACCATTTGGACCCCTTTTGAACCTGTAAACCCGCTCTCTGGCTTTGGTAGCGACCCTGCTAGTAATGCCAAGCCTCCGCGCCGAGGGAGCCAGCCATCTACTCCTCGTCTGTCACCCACGTTTCCGGAAAGCCTGGATCACCCGCTGGCTAGGAGAGTGAGGAGCGACCCACCTAGCTCTGGCCACCAAACTGGCCTTCCCATATACATCCCCGCTTTCTCCAATGGTACCAACAGCTATTCCTCTTCCAACGGCGGCTCCACGTCCAGCTCGCCGCCCGAGTCGAGACGGAAGCACGACTGCGTGATCTGCTTCGAGAGTGAAGTCATTGCGGCCCTGGTCCCCTGTGGCCACAATCTCTTCTGCATGGAGTGTGCCAACAAAATCTGTGAAAAGGAAACGCCGTCGTGTCCCGTTTGCCAGACAGCTGTTACTCAGGCAATCCAAATTCACTCTTAAGTATATATAGATAATATTATATATGGACTTTTTAAAAACTCTTAAAGGCATGGGTGTAATGGTACCCTCTAGTAAACTTCCTAATGAATTCTGACTGTTGGGCTTTCTTGGGATTAGGCTGAAGTTGTTAATAAATTTCTACTTTCTCAAAAGGCTGCTATGGTAACACTAAACCTAAGTGGTCTCTGTGCAGTTCAGTGTAAGCAGATGGTGTGTTTAGCAGAGATCCATCGGATGTGATGTTCTGGCACAGCGAGGGGAAGTTTTCATCGACGACACAACTGAAAAAAAAAATAAAACCAAACCAAATTTTACAGGCTTTCCGAAGGATCTCTGCTGAGCGTTTGACTTCTGTGCGCTGGCAGCAATGAACCTCGTCGCCTAAACGCAGAAGTACTCGTCTGCCGCGGAGGGTTTGTGGCATTATCAATATATCGAACAACACTTCCAATGCTGCCTTCTTTACACTGCCAGTTTTGAAAAACAGGTTTGGGGAAATTATTTTTGCTTTGTGCGACAACTTATGCCTAATTCTTCAGCATTGCAAATACCCTTCTCTTTTTTTTTTTAAAGCATAGTTTGATTTATTGTAATGGGTGATGTTATATTGGCAGGTTCGGATAATAAATTATGGTGGGGTGGGCGGGGGGAGAGAAGCTGCCTGACGCGCCTCCGTTTCACCCGATGTGTTGAGGGCGGTTTGTTGAGAGGATCAGGAACGTCTCTGTTCGTGAATTCCTACCCACTGCTTTTCTTAATGTAATGTGGAAAAGTCTGGCTGGCTTCGTCCCATTTCAGTAAGGGCTTTGGGATGCACATACTTCGACTAATAGTGAGGATGCTGACATTCCGTTCGTTAGTCCCATCAGGCTGTTCTTAAATTACATTTTTAGAGAGTATATAGTTGAAAATGTGAAGCGTTTTTATGTTCAATCCATATTTGTCTTGCACATATATAAATATATATTTTATTTTTAGTAAGGAAAAGGAAAAAAGGGGGAGTTGCGTACGTGCCCTTGTGTTATTCATGACAGCAGCTGTGACGGTGGCCCTGCGATCAGTTTACTTCATTTCAAAAGTGTCTTTCCAATCGTAAGGAGAAAAAAAAAAGTCTTTTGAATGCGCTTCTTACATTTCAACCTGTGGATGTTTTCTAGCTTTTTCATCCTCAGTACGTTCCCAAATCTGTGCTGGCATATATTAAAACAACAAAAACAACAAAAAGACACACAAGTGGAGTTCTGGTGGATTTTTTCTATTTTTTTTGAAGCATTATTTTCCCAAGACAAGACAAAGCTTTTTTCTCAGTATAACAAAAAGAAATTATATGTGTATTGAACTAGTAAATATACAGAAAATTTTATTTTTTATTTCCACTTGAAGAGTTACATTTCGTATAAAAGTTTACAAATAACGGTTTTTATTTTATGATTTTCAGTATAAGAGTTGCCTTGACGGCATATTATGTACCGCATAACTTTAACGCTATACTTGCTTGTAGAATAGTTCCATGTCAGTATTGAAACCTAATCTCTAGCTGCAGTCTTGTAGATACGAACAAACGTTCACCGAGCATGTATTTTGTATTTTATTGCATCGTACACCGCAACTAATAAGCCAAGGAACCGACAGACATTAGGTGCGTGTACCATTTCTATAAACCACAAACTAAGAATGATAAACTATCAATATAGTTTAGTATTTGCTAATTTTACTACACTTTTTGTTATGTATATGTAGGGAGGTCATAGGGATTATAAATTCAATTTGAGTAAAGTTTAAAAACCATATATTTTATGATAAAGGGCCTTTAACTTATGATGGCCAAAGCACTGATATTATATATTTGCTGTAAAGAGAATTATAAGAGTTTTATTTTTCTGATATTAAAAGTTACTTAATAAAGACTTGTTTCCATTAACTTGAATGTTTTGCTGTCTTCATGGTTGTTGCTTGGAGCAACCTGTGGAGGCTGGGGCTGCCTTCCTACTCCCCCATGGACTGGACTTTGGGGTGGCTGGGTGCCTTCACGTTTGAAGAATCTTGTTTTCTGCCAACGGCTGCTTTCCACCTTGGAAAAGCATCTTGTGGCCTTCCCGAGGGCCCAGCCCCAGGTTGCTGCAGGGCCCAGGAACTCGCATTTTGAGTTACTTCAGTGCAACTGCATGAGAAACCCTGTGCTCTCGTGTTTGTGAACACCAACCACCAGCAGGAATCACTGAAGGGCTTGGGTGGGAAGGGGCCTTTCCAGGCCACCCAGTCCAACCCCCCGCCATGGGCAGGGACACCTCCCACCAGACCAGGTTGCTCACAGCCCCGTCCAACCTGGCCTTGGATGTTCCCAGGGATGGGGCAGCGACCGCCTCTCTGGGCAACCTGTGCCAGCGTCTCACCTCCCTCAGTGTGAACAAGTTCTTCCTCATATCCAGTCTGAATCTCCCTTCTTCTAGTTCAAAACCATGACCCCTTGTCCTATCCCTACAGCCCCTCCTAAAAACTCTGTCCCCATCTTTCTTCTAAGTCCCATTTAAGCACTGAAAGCAATGAGGTCTCCCTAGAGCCTTCTCCAGGCTTAACAGCCCCAGCTCCCCCAGCCTGTCCTCACAGCAGAGCTGTTCCAGCCCCTTGACCATTTCTGTGGCCTCGGGCCCCGCTCCAGCTCGATGTTGCGAAAGGGCCTCCTGCTGTCAAGTCGCATGGATCTCCTGTTGTGATTCCTCCCAGTCAGACAGAGGTTTGCCGCCTGAGCCTGGTGCAGAGTGCTTTAACATTTCCATCATGTCCCCTCTTTCCCATGCGCCACCTTCTCCTCCCTTCTCTTTCGACCTTGGTTTTGCTGTTGGGAGCCCTGCTGCGGTCTCCTTAGCCCGGTGTTGCAGCATGCTGGGATGCTTCGGCGGCGCTTGTACGCATTTATTCTTCCTCTTGAAGCAGCCGTCCCTGTTTCTCACCAAGGGGGACGTGCGAGAGGGAGCAGTTCCCGTTGGGGAGGGAGCTTTGCAGCAAAGCAGAGCACCTGGGCGGCTGACGGACTCCCTGGGCTGGAGGAGAGTGACGGCAGTTAATAGGGAAAGGCGTTTTAAGGCCACCGGGCTCCAAAGGTGTGTATTTATAAACACCGCATGCAACGCTGCCGGCGGCGGTTCCCTGCAGCCTGCCGGGACTGAAGGGGGCCGTTGTCGGGCCTCGACGATGCCATGGGCTACAGTGAAGTTTTTTTTGCCAGAACCTGTTTCTGCTTATTCTTTGGGGAAAAAAGGAAACGGCTGCTCCGTCCTGGTAGTGCACACGAATGCGCTCGTTGTTTGAATTTCTCCTGCTTGGACAAAGATTTTTGATGCCTGAGGGCCACTCTGCACGGGGGGGGTGTTTCACCCCCTCCATCATCATCAACTGGTCAAACATCCCACGGCGTGCGGAGGTGGTGGAACCCGTGGTCCTCAGAGCCCCCACCCTGGAGCTCACGTCCTCAAACCTAAACTTTCTCTTCAGTTTCTTCAGGAGGCCGGAGAGGAGAATATTTCGTTTTAACTGTCTTTTTAATAGGAAGTCTTGGAAAGAGATCAAAGCGTACTTAAATTCACTTCACTTGGGTCTCAGGGCGGTTTCAGCGTTGCAGCACGAGGCCTCAGACACAAAACCTCAGGCAGCGGGGAGATGGAACCTTGTTAGTTCTACGTGTGCGTCAAGTGTTACATCCCTTCCAACGCGTCTTAAGTTAGCCGAGTGAGTGGCACTGCAGTTACTTTGGAGTTGCATAAGCCAGGCACAGGCTTAAAAAACTCCAGTTCTTCTCAATTTGTTGTAGTGAATTTATTTTTCCATGCTCAGGAGCGCTTGTGACGGGTGAGTAACCCGCCTGGAATTTTAACTCTTGTTCACGGGAAGGGAAGCACTTGCTATCGGGCATCAGCACGAGCCGGTCTGCCCCGCTGCCAGCCAGGCTGGTTAGGAGAGCTAAACAATTTTAATTTTTCTTTTTATTTCAAGCTGAAGTTTGAAGGAAGCCTTAAGCTTGCGTTTTACCTTTCAGCCCCTGAGGTTTTCCCCGCTGGGCTCTGTGCTGGCCCAGGAGCTGCTGCAGCCGCTCTCTGCAGGCAGAGAGGGCTCCGGCGAGGCCGGTTTGGCTCCGGCGAGGCCGGTTTGGCATCGGCCAAAAGCCCCGCAGGCCCTTCGCCTGGCAGGATGTCACCAAGCCCTCCCCTCCTGCAGCAGCGTCTGGCTGGTCCGAAAGCCCAGTCCTTGCCCTGGGAAACCTCCTCGGGCTCCTTGTTGGGAGCAAGGGGGAAATCGGGATGGGAAACCTCTCCCGGCTGCTGGGGATGGACTCAGGGTTGTTTTCTGCTCTGTGTTGTGGATTTGGCTTGCTAGCAGCCGTATGAACCTCAGGGTGGGAAGCGGTGCGGGCTGTGCCCGGAATGGCACGTCCCCGTGCTCAGCATCTCCCCTTGGGTGCTGACAATCAGCCAGGGCTAAGCGGTTCCTGCTCAGCTACCCACAGGGTTCGAACCTCTTCCCAGTGTCAATAGGTACAGCTCAGGAGCTGGCAACAGACTTTTAGTTTGCTTTAAGTTTGGAACAAAATAAAACTGAATCCCTTCTGCGCTTCGTGCCGTTCTTTCATTTCTGCGAGCAGTCAGGCCGGGCAGGGAGCTGCGCTCAGAAATCCTCCCCCTCCTTGGAATCAGAACTCCCTTCTCCATGCCCAGTGAGGATGAGCCACGTTGCCTGTGGCTCTGGCAGAGGTAGAGGGGCGATGCTTCCCTTGGGACGGGCTTCCCTTGGCGGGTGGGCTTCCCCACCAATGCATCAAGACTCGGGAGCTGAGCTGGCTTTTGAGGTCGGAACGGTGAGTTTTTGGGAAAACTCGCCTGCGGGTGAGCGAGCTCCTGCCTTGCACCCAGCGTCCCGGGAAGGATCTCCCGGCCCGTGGGCACCTCCTCATCCCCACCCTGCAGCACTTCTGCTCGTCGGCTCACTGGAGCTGCCGGGACAACCGCCGGTGCCGGGGAGGTGGGGAGTGCTTTCGGTGGCAAAGGCTGCAGGAACAGCTCCATCCTTCCTCTGTGTCTGGGACCTCTGGGCCCCGTGGCAGTTTCCTTTGTGCTGGCAGGGTGCACGCAGCCGGCGGGGGCAAGGGGCCGAGCACCCAGCTCCCGGCCTCGGCTGAGCCCGACTCCTGTACAAGGTGCGAAGCTCAGGCCGGTGGGATCCCACGGCAATACCTCAGGGCTCCGCTCCCAAAAGAAGCATAACTGGTATAAACCAAAAACGAAGGCGTTTTTTGTTTGTTGGGGTTTTTTTTCCCAAAATATCCTTGGCCCAGTTTTTTCCTGAAGTTGCAGTGCGTTTGCAGGGGCTGCTTGGATAAAGTTTGAAATAAATAAACGCAAAAGGAGCTGAAGGAGCTGGAGGTACAGGTTGTTGCAATGAAAACAAACGGGTTTTGAGTGCACGGCTGCACCAAGGGGCTGTAGGAAATCCCAGACACCGAGGCTGGCAGCGACCGCTCCGTGGCATGAACTACAGCAGGGGAGCATTAGGGACTGGGGGGGGGGCACTGCAAAGGTGCAAAAGCAAAAGGGACGTCTGAGCTTTGTTCTCCGAACGCAATGCTTTGCGGAGGAGCGATGTGCAGGTGCAGGCTGAGGCCGTGGTTCAGCAGGGCGTGAGTCAAGGGGAAGAGTGAAATTGGTTCATCAGCCAACTGGGTGTCCGTAATTCATCGGTCAAAAAAAAAAAACATGGATCAAGTTGATCATGGCAACTGCCCAGGAGCTCCCAGGGAGGATCACAGAATCATTCAGGTTGGAAAAGACCCTTAAGATCATCGAGTTCAACCGTTAGCCCAGCACTGCCAAGCCCACCACTAACCCATGACCCTGGGCACCACATCTCCACGTGTTTTAACTACCCTCAGGGACGGTGACTCCACCACTCCCCTGGGCAGCTTGTCCCAGTGCTTGACAACCCTTTCGGTGAAGAATTTTTCCCTAATACGCCATCTAAACCTCCCCCTGCACAACTTGAGGCCGTTTCTTCTCATCCCTTTGCTTGTGACTTGGGATGCTCCATGCCCACTCCCTCCTCGGGGCCTGCTCTCCCAACTCGTGCCAACCCGAGGGCGCAGTTTTGGTGGCACATCCCCTCCACCTGCTGCTGTCGCCAACTGCCCCGGTGTCCCCGTGGGTCCCCCACCCACAGCCACCGTTCCCACCTCTGCCACTGCTGCACCGCGTGGCCTCAGTCACGTCCCTGTGCCCGGGGGGCAGCCTCACCCCAAGCGCTCTGGTGCTGGCCCCAGCACCCAAACCCGTCCCCCTCGGGTCTGCGGGGACACTTGCCTGCCCTGAGCGTATCCGTGCCGCTTAATGCCGCTTTGGTTGTGTTTCCTGCGAGAAAGTGCTTCACCCCGATGCCTCAAATCAACAAAACCACCCCAAATTGCTCCCTGCTAACATCCTATGACTGTGGAGAACATGACCAAAAGGGGACGTGGCCCTTGCTGGCTGCAGGATGCTCCTGCTCCCGAAGCCAACGGGTCTGTTGGCTGCCCCGCTGCCATGAGCCCCCTTGGCCAGGCCCGAGGGGCTGCTGTGGCCCTGGGTGGGCTTGGGCCCCTACCCCCCCTGCAGCAGATGTTTCTCATGGCGGCGGACAGAGCGCTACGGACATCTAGCGGCACCCACCCCGGAGGCCCCGAGGCGTCTGGCACCGCACAGCAGCCCCAAAACCCCCGCGGGGCACGGCCATGGGCCTGCGGCAGCACCCCGGCCTTGTGCCCCTTGGGCCACCCCAGGGCCCCCACAGGAACGCAAACAGGAGCAGGGGTCTGGCACAGGGACGGGGACGCTCCCAGCCCCTCGGGCAGCGCAGAGGCCCTCTTCACCCAGACACAAGGCACAAATGTGAGGCACGATGGGACATCACTGCGGAGCCGCAGCGCTGCTGGCTCAGGATGGCTTCGGGGGCACCTGGCCCCAGCCCTTCCCTGCCAGGGGAGCCCCAGCACCCATGGGCCCCCCCAGCCCCATGGCCCTTAATGACTCCCGAAGGCATTGGCGTGTGACAGCAGCCCCGCAGAGCCTTCGGCACGCGCAGCTACGGAGCAGCATGACCACAGCTCCGGTTCTGCTGAGGGTGAACAGCCCTCCCTCCAAAAACCCCACTCAAAAAAGCCCCCCAAATGAACCCCAAAATCCTACGTTTTTTGCAGGATTTCAAATTCCTGCAGCTCGCCGTGCTGCATCTCGCTGCAGCCCCTGTGAAGCCCCAGCTGCAGAGTGGGTGAGCCCTAAGCTGCTCCAACATATCCATTCCTGCTCACACAGGCCACTGGATCTGCGACTACAGAGGCATTTTCTCCCTGCCTCGCGTTCATAAATCATTGGGGTTCAGTGGGTTGTTTTGCCTTTTCCCCCTTTCTCTGGCCTTGGGATGCAGTTGTTTACTGAGATGAGCAGAGACCCAGAGCACTGCAAATGCATCGCCCGTCTCCTGTTTTATTCCGCCATCCCATGGCTGGCGGCGGTTGCTATTTTATTCAGTAACTGGGAGTACGGAGTAGAGCTCCCGCGCACCTTTTAACACTGACTGGCCATCCCACACAGGCACGTACGGCTGCGGAGACCCGGGACTTGCTCTGCTCTCTGGTCCTTGCTCCGAGACCACAACACTCACACCGCTTGGCTGGTGGTTTTAAAGAAATAATCTCCAGTAACGTGAGCACCTGCCAACCTGCTGGGCCACATCAGCTTAAGACGGATGGGTACGTGCGTGCCTTCAGGTGCACAGGGAGTCGCGACCATGCTGGACGCTGCACTTGGGTTTGGGTTCAGCGCTGGTTGCACCGAATCTGACACACGAGGCTCCGAGAACGGGACCCCCTGAAACCTCAGTCCTGCCCAGGGAGCTCTCCTAGCCATGACACAGTTCAAGGCAGCAGCGAGCAGTTCAGGCCAGAAAGGTGGTAAAAGCTCTCTGCTGAATGAAATGAAATAAAGAAGCCCAAGACTTCAATCTTTACCTTTTTTAATCAAAAACATACTCTGTTACAGAATTTCAGGAAAGTTAACTACAGTATATTATCCACAAACTAGGTCTAATGAAAAACATACAGTAAGCTACAAAGGAACTACTGGGAATTCTGTTGACCGCTTATCAAAAGGCAATGGCTAAAAGAAGAAACTCTTAACTAGGCTTTCATGCTCAAAAAACCCTCTCGTGGTGAGTTTTGGGTTATGGGTGCTTCGCAGCTCTCAATCCAGCTGGATCGCAACTTCGTAGTGCTACCAAACTTCACCAAAAAGATACAGAAAAAGGTACTGGAGCAAGAAAGCGCTAGGTGATTTTGGCAAGCTTGAAAGAATGAAGTCCTGTAAATTTAGGAGCAATGTACAACTCGCAAGGCGCAACAGCAGCCAGCAGCGCCAAAACCTCTGGGGATTTTGTCGACAGCAGTTCTGCTTTGCACCAGGCCTCGCCAACCGCAACGTTCCAAGTGCCGAGGTCGAATCAGTTTGTGGGGACCCCAGCAGTGTCACACGCGGCAGCTTTGACTCGGCGCAGTCGCACCTCACACATCATGTTCAAAACGCGCCATCAAGAATAGCGCTTCGGAGGCGGACGATGCAACGATTCAGCGTCCAGCTCCTACGTGACGCCTGGAGAAGTGCTTTCCATCCGTTTCGTTTCCCTGTCTAAGCCCACAGTGCCAACGAGCCGCATCGGGGGTGGAAGCAACCAGCTCAGCGCTCACGAACAGCACGAATGCCCTACGACAGGCAACCTGCAAATCTCAGTCCCCAGAACAACGCCATGGTCCTCAAAAACCTGTTGCCAGTCACGGAAGCGCTCCTGTTATCAGCAGGACTAGGTGAGACCATCGCATTTAAGCCTTACTTTAAAAAAAATGAAGTAACCTCTCAAAAATCGCGTCCCTAACAATGCCCGACAACCAAGCATCTTACAATTCTATAGAGCAGATGTTAAGTAGCGTGGGGCGTGACAGGAGAAGGCGGGGAGGAAAGAGGATTTCGTAAGTCTGAACCCCACTTAGAGGAACACCCATCTGGCCGTCTCTAATTAAAGAAGTGACCGGTGGTCCCAGTCACTCTGCGTAGCAGAGTGAAAATGCAAATCAAGGAGACAGTCCTTTCTAAAGCGCTTACTCTTCAAAGAAGAGATTAAAGATGTCTCAATAAAAACCACCATCACGACGCAAACAACATCTGAAGGGTTCAGAGGCAGAAGCCCCCCCCCATACACAGCAGCATAGGGGTTTTTGAATGGTTCCTAGTAGAGTTGAGGCAGTCATTCCTGAGCTACGCGGAGAGGACGCTGTCGTCTTTACAAGTGTCATGAGAAGTAAGACGGTCTCGAAGGTAAGGCACGGGAGCTGTACACAGTTTCAAGGACTACGGCTGCCGTGGACCTGTTTCGTGACTGGGGGAGACCCGTTGTCTTTCTCCTTCAGGTCCCTCTCTGTAAAGCAGCCGGAGTACTTCCCAGGTCTTCAGTACTCCGGAGCCGTTAAGGAAGCAGTTCATACCGCAGCCAGGGAGTCCGGCTCCCTACACTCATCGTTCTTACCCAGCCCAGAACGGCGATGTAGGGAACAACTGTGTCTAACCGCTTTGCGGTTAGGGCTCCAAGGGATTCCCGTTAGAATTAAGTATTTTTAAACCATTCCGTCAAAAAGGCTTCCTCTCCTACATCTCTACCATGTCAACTTTGAACACCCTCGCTTTTCAAACCAACAGTAACATGGCTAAAGCCGTCTAAACCTTCTGGTGTTAATCCCAGCTCTCCAGTACACAAAGCGAAATCACAAAGTACTCCGGCGTAATGCTTTTTTTTTGAGGAGTGCGTAACTCAGGGGGAGTAACTACTCCATCAAAAGAACTAAGCAGAGCAGACGGGGAACGGGATCGCAAGCAAGAGATAGCTGGCTGAAAAAATACTTGTTGAGTTCGCTGAATTTTGAGATGTTGGGAGCTGAAGAGGAGACGGAATTCTGGCATTCTTGACATCCCTGTCTACAGCGCGTATGGGGATTGTCACGGCTGTCAAGTAGCTGTAGCTCTTTTTTCAAATCTCAGAAAAAGACATAAAGACAGGAATGTGAAGGCTTCGATGCGCTGCTGCTGAAGGGTTTCCAATCCATTATGCGCTGCCTTTTATGCCTTGTCATTAGAAATAGAAGTACAAAAATTAAGGTACGGGCATATTAAAAATGAAGACTGAGATCCTCTCATTTTGCCCTTTAACAGTTACGATTGCATCTTATCGGCAACCGCTGGCGGGTAAGATGAACGCCATTTCAATATTTTTACTGCCTCACACAATGTTCCGATTTCGCCTGATGCGGAGCCTGTGCTTTCCTGGTTCCGATAAACTCACCTGACATTATTTTGTTGTTCTATTCCGAACGCTTTTGGCCGTCTAAATACTACACTGTAGGTACCATTCACTGTAGGTAGAGACTTAAGGAGGCTTGCAAAACATCTGCAAAAAAACCCCTAGTCTTAATTCTTCCAGACTGCAACAGAGGCAAGGACAGCAACAGGCAGAAGTGGTCTTTTGCTATTTTATCGAAGCTTGGCACAATCAAAACATAAGCAACTGGTACAGAGGGGTTTTGGGAAGCAGCCATACCCAGATCAGTCCTCCACCAAGATAAGCACCTTGCAAAACCACAGAGTTAAACAGGGGCTAAGCTCATGGACTCCTGATCAAATGAAGCAACTCATCGGTCAGAAGGCTACATGGCTTCCCAAAAGCCGAGGCACCTCGAACGCAGTGGTAAGGGCAGGGCAGACAATTCAAAAGGGAGCTTGGCAAGAAGAACATGCAGTCAGGACTTTTCACGTCTTCCCCCAAATCAAGGTTTCTGTCATGGACGAAGCGCAACCGAGCTGCTGGTTAACAAGCCTCTCTGCGGATGCAGAGTCCTCTACTGAAAGCATTCCTCAACAACCTGAAGGAGCGTGCGTTTCGGACAAACTAAGATCATTAGGAGAGAAAGGAAGATGAAAAAGGTTTTATCTTAAAGGCCTTGGGAAAAGCAAACACGATTACTGCAGACATCAAGAGGCTGCCACATAAGAGGGGGAAAAAAAGCCATCTCCTTAGAAGTTAGTCCAAAGAAGGCAACGCTGTTAATGAAAACATGGAGAAAACTCATCCATTTTCAGCCCGCACTCCAAAGCCATCCGTCTTCTGTGCTTCCACGCCTAAGACACAAACAATGACTCCTGACTTCTTTCGTAAGAATTTCAGCGTGTGGGGGAAGCAGTACTTCGACACTGTGCGTCACAGCCCTCTGCAGATTCCTGAAACCAGGCAAGGAACTCGGCACAAAGCTTCTGAATAATCTCTTCCAAGACTTCTACTTCTGTTAACCACTACAACTGTGCCGCCAGGTCAGCTCAGTACAGCACGGCAGGCAGACCAAACAGGCAGTGCTCGAAGGACTCGGGTGGAGCCTACGTACTTCTGAGCCTGTTTAACTGAGCTCCAACTCCCTTCGCACACGCTGAAAGATAAGGAATTCCTGCTCCCTCTTCATACCCCATGAAATTGCCAGAAGAGATACGCTCAGGACATGCTTTTACTGAGAAGAGGTGAAAAGTAAGAAAAGGTGGCCTTGCTTCGTGGCAAGTTTAAGCCAACATGAATTCCCACCGCTACTGGCTGCTGCTGCTGCTGGTCTTGCAAAGGCAAGTAATCCATCACTCGAGATCAATGGTTTCAAGGTGCAGATTTACATAATAGAAGCAAACTAAATTTATAAAAATCAGGGTTTTCATCATTTTATTTATGCTATTAACTAGAGAGAAAGCATACATATTGTATCTGTCATACAGTCAATACATTTGCATTTTTTCTACTATAAATTCTCTATACAAAGTCATTGCCAATTGATACGGTCAGTGATGGCATAGGGCTTAAAATAACCAAGAGGTATAAAAACAAGTTTGCCATCTTGCCCTGAGTGGAAATGGTGAACGGATACAAAAACTGGATCCTAAATATTGATGTAATATTATACAAGATTTAATGGTATACGCAAGTAAAAAGAGTCATGCAACTTTTTAAAATACCTGCCAAGTTTTACTGGAGTAAAATCATAGACGTCAGTAGTAGTTATGAAAATACGTTCCTGCCATTAGGTACTCATTATGCAATTTCAGTGGCAACTTTGCAGACTGGCTATTTCATGTTCTATTTAAATTGAGCGCCAGCACTGAAAGTATCCATTTCCTTTAGTGTTTTAAAACTCGCGTGTCTATATAAATAAAAATCTAAGAGATCTTTTTTAAAAACTAGTGAAGGAAAAGCCGCATTTCTTTTCCTCGCTATTTTTGATCAATGCCAACAACGTATGCCTCATTCCTCACTTTTTGGCAGCTTCTACGTCTTAATCTGGAAAAACCATAGCAAGATCGCCAACAAAATAAAGAAGTCTTCTGTTAACCATTGTTCCCTAAAGAGAACATCACAAATCAGTTGGAGTTTTAAAGTTGCTAGAAGGTAAATGTTTGTAACTATTAGAAGGAATTTTCAGATATAAATATATATATAATATATATTCTGCATACAAAAGGCTCCTGGGAGGCTTATCACCAAGATGCCGTAATAGAGAAGGAAAGTTTCGAAGGGAACAAACCCAATACTGTGAAGCCTCCATAAGGCGTTTACCTTTCACTTTAAGCCCTGAGCCACGTACTGTGACAATTAAGTTCTGAAAATAACTGAAATCCAAATTCTGCGTGTTCAGTTTCTTTCTGCTAAGAGCAAGGCGGCAAACACATTTTTAAAACCTGGTTTTAGAAGATTAAGCAGAACAAAAGTAAAATATATCTTCAGGTTATAAACAGAATTGTATTTTACAATCCACCATCCTCACAATACAACGGCCCACAGCAGTGCAGCAGAGGGATCTCAGTCTAAAGGTTGTGGGTCTGCGATAGGCATGGTATGAAGTACTTCATCTAGAAGCTGGAGGGCACGGTGTAAGTGAATTTCAATCCAGCACGGTGTCTCTTTGATGCTCTGTCTTGGGTAATCAGGTCCCCAACCTTTCACAAAACTCATCCTGAGTATGCATAAGCGGCGAAGGTCATCTACCCCAATTCCAGCAGCAGCTGACAAACCTAAACAGGAGAGGTTTCAAGTAAGTGTTCACAGACATGCTCTTTTATAATCCGTTTGTTCAGCCGTTCCTGTTCGCTTGGCTCTTTCTTCATGCATAATTCCCTCTCACCACGGCCAAGGCCAATCCGTATTTCTAGATCCCTGCTACAATGAACGCAGCCATTATTTTGCATTTCTTCCGATTAATTTTTTTCCACATTCTGCAATCTTGAAAAGGTGCTGAAATACAAAACTCCTTATAACGAAGCAGATGCGATGAAACCTAACGTCTTATGCGACACAATGCGTGTAAACCTTACTTAGGAAACAACAGTACAAAAAAATATTCTTTAGGTTTGCCAAATGCTGCGTTTTCAGCCTAAGAACTCAAGACTGACGACCTGCAAGAAGCTGGGGTAAGAAATTACACTGCTTACATCTAATAAAACAAAAACATGAATACAGCTGGCAAACTT
This sequence comes from Steatornis caripensis, assembly GCA_013398225.1. Classification (NCBI taxonomy): domain Eukaryota; kingdom Metazoa; phylum Chordata; class Aves; order Caprimulgiformes; family Steatornithidae; genus Steatornis; species Steatornis caripensis. The sequence continues at coordinate 66,835 of VZSC01013677.1, read as the reverse complement.
CCGATCACCAGTATGGTTAAGACCGAAGTTAAAATACATTCCCCAAGATGCCTTCAGCAATTCAGAGGATAGCTGGAAAGAGCTACTTAGCATCGCAAGGGATCCAGAAAACACTACGGCACGTAAAGCGGTCTGAGACATGCGAGTACTTACACTTTTAAAAGCACTCAGGTATAATTTCAAGGATCTAGCATTTAGCAACTACGAAAACACTAGCCCAGAATAACTTCAAAAAAAAAAAAAAAAAAAAAACACTCTCACACTCTCTTCTTCCAACTTCTCAAGAATCTTAAGTCTCCCTAAACCTAGTCAAGGACTTTGTCACTCAGTAATCCCCCTTGCTTTGAGTAATGTTTTTATGAACTTAGCTCTCAAAGACAATTTCTCAAGCTCGGGCCTAAGCAGCCAAAATTATCGCTGTTTGAAGTAATGGCGTTATGCTATTTGACCTAGGATATAAATGTTTTCTGTTGTACTGCATATCCAACACGCCCTGAAGACTACAGAGTGAAAACTGGTGTGTGGAGCAGGTACGAAGTGATCAAATACTGACTTACCACGACGCCTCCCCAGCCCCACCACGTCCTTATCCTGCTACCTCACCCCAAGCTCGTTTGTGCTGTTGCAGGGCAGTGGGGGGATGGGTGCTGTTAGGAGGGAGGGCTGTGCTGTTCTCAGGTAAGGAAAAAAGGAGACCAAGCAGTTAATGTACTTACTAATGGCTGGGGCTATTCCACCTACTGATCCTGGTCCAGGGATGTTTCCGGCTACTGCTGCAGCTTGAGCAGCAGCAGCAGCTTGGGCAGTGGCAGCCTGCTGTTGCATCTGACGATGACATTGGCGCAAATCAAACACCTTAAAAAAAAAATAAATACAATTTTAAAAAAATCAAACTATGTAGACTTACCAAAATCAATGAAGGAAAGAATTCCTCAACACCCATCCCCAATAATCTGGACCTCTCTGCTCATCCAAAGCAACTTCTACAGTCTCTCCACACGCTTGGGTAAAAGCAAACCTTCCCTGACTAGTTTAGTTTCTAACAGAAGTAATCCATTAAAGCTGATTCTTAGAGACTCTGCTCATATGATGTTACCACCACTGGCAATACCAGAACCTGTCCGAGCTGAGCAGGCTCCAGCAGCACCCTGTGCGGAAGTGACTGCAGGATCAAAGTCTAAAGGATGCTACAGGCTGGCTTTTTAGTTAAATCCCAGGATTTCCAGAAAACAGGAATACAAAAACAAAAGCCAACAAGTCCTGCTTAGCTTTGTCAGACTTTGCTCTTCTTCACTGCTTTACTGAAATGTGTCAGTCTATTTAAAATGAATACCAATAATTGATAGGCCTGAAGTTTCAGCAGCTAGGTTTCAGGTTGGTGGCGTTTTCTATCTTTGTGATTAGGCTTGGCACTAATATAAACAGGAACTCTGTTCTCATACTACAAAGCTCAACACAGAGGCCGGTGGGGTTTCTTTCACCTCCATTACACAACCTGCCTGCAAAACTGAGCATTAAAAAATTTTAAAAACCTCAAATCACTGCAAACTTCAAGCAGTTTATCTCTAATTCAAGAATGATTTTTTTACAAGTGTGACTTGTCCTAAATAAAGTTGCAAGTCTGGCAGAGGCATGTCCAAGTAAGCATGTCCTGAAAATCATTTGTTTCCATGCAACTTTCTGTGACCTCTGGATCACTTCACATTCATGGCACTAACACAGACTTTATACTTCTACTGCATTTATACGTAATTTCCCAACTTTTCCTGCTTTGGAGAGAGAGTAAAGAAACAGATTAACCTATGCTAAAAAATTTAGTAGCAGTTAATTTAAAACTGTAAGGCTAAAAATACAAAAAATTGCTATGAAGATTATGACAAAACACAAAGCCAGTGACTTTCGCAGTGTCTGGACGAGAGTTTCAGTTTAGAGTCATTTTAAAAAGTCACCTGAAGTGACTTGGCAAATGGAAAGTTTTAGGTGTTTTTCAAAGGATAATCAGAAGCCCCTCATAGCTTCCCTAACATTTACAAGAACCAAACGTATGCCATGTCCCCCACAATTTTCATCTGTGAGCACTGAACCTACCTTTATATACGCACTCGGGTAAATCTTGTGAACAGCATCCCCTGGTGCACGCCCTGCTTCTCTATCCAGGTAGTAACTCTGAACAAAGACCGCGTGGTCGCTGAGGCATCGAACCCACACGTCACCTTCTCCTTTGCACTCCAACTGCACGCCTTTACCTATGTGCAACCTTGGAAAGAAAAGGAGTTCCAATGCATCCTGTGTAGTACACATACTATAAATCAGACCTTTAGAAATAAATAGTAAGCAACTGTCCAGCTCCCAGTCGACTGTGACACCTTGATTTACACTCCACTTATACAAGGACTTGAAATCATAAGCTAGTACATAGTTACACAAAATCTGTAAAGAACAGAACCATCTGTAACACCATGTGAAGCTCTAACACAGAATGTAGAAGCCATGATATTCGAGTAGCAACTAACAAACTCCCTGACAACACAGAGCTGGGATACCGAACACATTCAGTTCTGTTCAGAAGTGTAAAATCCCACAAGTATTCTAGTATAGAAAGTCACCCAAGCACGTATACAAAGCCACATTTTCATGCAGAACTGTATGTTCATTTGGATCCCATTACAGCAATCTAGCATTTTGACTGTCATAATGCAACGTTTCTGAAGACATGGAATCATTTTCTTCCCTCTCATTTCCAAGAAGAAAAAAAAGTTCCAGAATTGCTTCAGTTCTCCGTGCTTCCACATCAAAGCCTAGGACACGCACAGCGGGAATGAATGAAAACCCAACTAGCCATCAACCTTCCTTCGCTCCTATGACAAATCTATACATTGCAGTTATTCTCACGTCACTTTGCGGTGCAGAGAGCTAATATTCAGCTTGCATGCATAATGGCACGAGTTTCTAATTTTATCCTTGAAGGCAGAGCCTTTAAAAGCAATGAAAAGCAACGTGCTATTGCAAAGCACTGAAGGTTGTCGTCACACAGTTCACATTTTGAATGTATTACAGTAGTGGTCTACAAAGACACCCTCTGCTATAGTTAATTCAGTTAAAAGAAACACACCATACTTGTCATTTCAAAAGGGAGGCACAGGCTGAAGGCAAAACAAAACATTATCGAACACTGCACACAGCTGGAGCTTTGGGGATCTGCAAATACCTTGCTCTCTCAATGGCTTCTGTTCTATGCACGTTGGAAAGCTGGCCCAGGCAAAATCGGTCTCCTCCAGAAGGATCCACGTATCCATCAACCGTAACAATTGGACAGCTTGAAGGGACCTTAAACGTTTCCCCAACTTGCACGTCCATTTCAAAATATGCGATTGAACACCAATATTCTGGAGCTAAAGAATATATACAATTAACGGACTGAAAGGCACAAAACCCCCATAAACCCATTCCAGACAATCAATTAAGCCTTCTGCAACCGCATTTGTCATTCAGAGTGCACACTCACATAAGCAAGTTCAAATAGACAAAGGCACGTCTGCTGGCACAGAAAAATACTGCATACTACCACGAACACGGGCTTGTTGTTTTTATTCGAGCACACAAGTGCTAGGCATTTGTGTAGCTAAGATCTTACACGTCTTTGTACAGTTGATAATCACCATTAGATTCTGTAAATCATGCGCATTCCTGCGCCTTATGACTACAGCTCGATTTTGTCCTCCTTTAGCATAAAGCAGTAACACATATACACCTACTCATAGCTAGGCTGACAGAAACGAACTCAAACAGATCTGGCTTAAGATGTAAGAGTAACTACCTCCTAGGTGAAGTCAGTTTTCTCTATCCTCCCTGCAAACCAGATTTGGAAAGCAGAGCAATGGGGGAAAAACATCAAAGATCACATACTGAGCTCCTCTGCACACAAGAAAGTCAGGCATGGGATAAACCAAGGAAGTATTAAGCAAGGGAGCAGAACAGAATGGCATATTTTAATAGCAGAAAGGTGCCTTTTAAATTTAATTCTAAAAAGAAAAACTGACTACAAAGGAAAGATAATACTTGGAAGAAGCTACCGTGTGAGGAAAGGAAACCCTGACTGAAGCCCAAACACTCAAGCAGGCGAGGAAACCTGACAAAGCACACAATGTGATTTTGTATACGCGTAGCTGCTGCTTGTGTGCTTCCTGGGACAACCACAGGCTTGTCAAGCCTTCTGCAGTGTTGTGCGAGCTTTTAAGAGTTTCTCTCTTCAGACACATTGAAACCTAAAGCTGCCACAAGTTGAAGTCACTGGGGATTTCACGAACTCCACACCGTTGCTGGCGATAAGGGCCCGTTTCCACAAAAGGGTAATGCAGCTGGCACTGAAGCAGCTTGGTGCGTAGGGCAAAGAAAATCAGCACTACGATGTACTCGAAACAGGCGAAGCAGAAGAGCTAACGTGACGAGATCTAAACACAGCAGCTGAAGAAGCCAAAAGGAAAAAGGGCTCTCCCAGTGCCTTAAGTGGTACTCATTCATCACAAACTGCAGCACCCAGCAGCATGCCTACTTGTCTTAAGAAACTGTTGTTCTGGTTTTATTAAAGAATAAACCAAGGAGCCTGAATTCCTTTGAGGTTTTTTTTATCTTTAAATAAATACTCATGTCTCTGAGGACTGCACACTGTGAAAGCAACAGGTGAATCAACAGGGTGAAGAAGACATACTAAATAATACAAGATGCAATTTAGCTCCAGTTAAGTTCAGCCAGCAGTCATGAAGAGTTTTATTTCTGGTACTGATTTAGTCACTGGCCAATGAATACACGAGTTAAACTTTAGGCTTTTCAACGATGCAGCTCTCCCTGTGCAGGCAACAGCCTCGCTGCTGTTAAATACCACCTTGCATCTGCAATGGAGTTAGCCTGTACTGGAAAACAAGACCTCCTTGGTTCCACGAACTGCTACGACTACTCTTGGAAAGAGCAAGCTTGTATGCAGAGGTCCACAGAGGAACTTCAGCACCAAATTGCTAAGAAGGACAATACCTATCTTTCAGGGTATCTGGCTGTGATGATGGACTTCAAGATCATGGCTCCAAGAGAGCTCTGGCATGACCTAAAGCCCACGATGTTTCTAAGCAGGCAACAAGTACACCTTCAGGCATCCTGCAAAGTTTAGAGTCGAGGACATTCGGAGTTTAGACACCTCCAGGCTAGGCACCAGCTCAGTGTGGGTTTGAGGATTGCAAGTTTTGACTTAGGCACCTAAATTAAATTCAGTTCATAGAGTACATCACTAACCCAAAACAGAGGTCCACATTCAAAACAAGACTTAGCACAAAATGGTTCCTCTCCTTCTTTCCTCCCCTTTTGAACACATATTTCACAAATTTCAGGGTACAAAAAAAAAAAAATCAGACTCAAAACAGAAAGCTATTAGCTTCCACAATATTAGCATTACATGTTAGATTTTACTCACCAGGATGATTTGATATAGGAGGCTGGAATGCAAGTTCATTGTGAACTGGCCCTTTAAAAGAAAGCAGGAAATTTGTTTTACACAAGTTAAAAATCAGGGTTTCTTTCTTAACTTGTTTTCCTAGCAAAAAAACTTGCGAGGATGTCAGATGTTATAAATCCCAGTAATTTCTGAATCAATAGGCCAAATCTGACAGACGAGAAAAACGCCCACAGAAGAATTCCACTCCTAGAGGTTTCCTAAAAATGCAGAAGCTGAGTAGAGCTAAGAGCTCCATCAGCATCCCAGGAGGAAGGGCTGCATGCCACTCGAGCCAGACCCAGCTCCAGGAGAGCGCAGAAACCACATGTAGCATGGAGATGTAACAGAGATAGGGCTTAGGCTTCAAATCTGCCCCCAAGTTGGGCAAGGAGAGAATCACTGTATAGAGGCGCGGGATATAAATCTGTCAGAAACCGCACTTCATTAGTTTCATCAATCACAGAACAAGTGGCCTAGCATGCTGTGGACTCGACCATAAGAAACACTCTCCAAAAACAGCCCTAGGGAACTCATTTTCTAACAAAAAAAAAAACCGAATATGGTCTTGGTGTCGCTCAGTTTATTCTCTCCACTTTTATAAACTAACTAGGTCCCTCACATGCAGCAGAGGACAAGAAGGAAAGACTTCAACATAGTATTGTAAGGAACAGCGGCTTTTGCAACAAGATGCCAAAACAGGCACAACGTTGGTAGGTGTCAAAACATGCAACTTTCTGAAGCGAGAAGAGGCAGCAGCCAAGAAAAGCTCTATGTGCTATCACCAACCAGTTACAAATATTAATTATGGAAAGATACTCTATGAATGTTTCTCGGTGTGTGTATCTACAGCATCACCAAAGTTTTTACATCCTGCTTTTTCTGACAAATAAGGATCCCACTCCATTTATCATCTAACAGAGCAAAATAACGCAACTTAATAACCATACCTAAACCATAGTTTTCTTTACAGAGACCAGCTGAAAAGTCATTCTAACATTAACTCACAGTATATTCTCCCCTCTACCAACAACAACTGCTGCAAACCAGTGATCTGGTTAAGTGCTGTATTAGGAAATAAAGAGCTGTTCTCACTTTTCACCACAAAATTAAAAGAAACTTTAATTTGGGTGGGGCTTTCTTGCACTACACTCTTATAATGCATATACTGTGCTAGACACTTAAACTAGAAGTCTGATCACTCCCCCCCCCCTTCCCTTCCCATCTCCTGTACCTTAAAACAAGAGGTCGTGGTCCTATTTCATAGACGAGAGATTTTTCAAGTTTGTGTGCCAAAGGTACTCATGAATCAGGCTGTGGCAAGACCACTTTACTGCCAAGCACTTTACTGCACAAGCTCTCACAACGTTCTTTTAAACTGGCTAGCGTACACGGACATGTCTTCCAAACCTTAATGCACATTGTCACATCATTAAGACATGACTTGAAAATTTCTAGAAAATAAAAACAGCCAGGAACTTCCAAGTTTTGAAAGAAAAATATCCAAACAACGCGTTCTGAATCAACTTCCTTTTCTGCAGTAGCTGTATTTACTACAAGAACGGAAAGCTTCAAAAACAGAGGTTTAGAAAGGAAACTCTAGTTTTGTTGGGTATAGTAAGACATCTGTAATATAGATGGTATCACTATAGCTATCTAAATTTCTAATCTCTGCTGCTTTAACGGACGAAAGTCCACCAAGCTCCTGTATTTTAACTGTTAGAATATACTAACCACAGTAATGGTAGCTCTACAATGAATTAAAAAAAAAGGATTTCAGGGTAAAGAATAACCACAAGTGAGCCCCCACCATTCCACAAAACTGAAAACAAAATGAGTGATTTGAAAATCTGCACTACTTACAGTAATGTCCAGGATGCATGGGTGGATGATGCTGAAGATGGCCATTCTGGTGGTGAGGTATGGTAGGCGTGTAGGCTGCCGTCCGACTTCCAGTCCATGTTGTAGTACTATCTAGAAAAAGAAAGCAGTGGTTGGTTTTTAAGGGAGTTTTTCTGCATCTCGCTTCTAATCCTCTATTCTCCTGAATATTTGGAAACTGGTTTTAGAAAACTAAGAAGAGTGCACATATATATATACTCACTGTGATGGTAAGTAGCTGGCTGAGCTGTAAACCCATTCTGCTGAGTTCCTGGCTGAGGCCCTGAAGCAATCTGTAAGAGTCCATCACTATGGCTACCTGTCAATATACTGGTAGGTTGACCTGGTAAAAGAACACACTACCTATTCATGAACGTTCCAAAATTTTAATGAAGAAGAGCTCAGCACTACTGGGTAGGAAAATACACCCAACTAAGGGCACTGCAATACACAGTTCCTGCAAGTTTGGCTTCACTATTTTTTTTTTTTCCACCCACCAGAGTGTCTTAGGAAACTTGAAGCAAGATGCTCTGCATCAGCTAATTTTGACTCTGAGACCCGCAGTACTTTTGGAGTAGAAGTATGCACAGAACTCTGTTTATCAACCACATCTTTCTTTTGTTCACATCCCATTTTTCAGTTTGAAAGGGAAGAAGAGATGTCACAGGTTTTAGCGAATAACATAGCTGGAGTGGACCTGGTACGAATCCAAACCGGCCAGCAGTAGGTCCAGTAAGTTGCTTATCTTCAGCGTGTTATAACAAATGTTCCTAAGGCGGCCACTCGCTTAGATTTACGTTCCTCCAAAACATACTGAACAGGATTTTGTTTTTAAAAATAGTGCTGGAATAGAGCTGCATACATCACTGGACTGCTTCCTCAGAAAGTTGCCATTTTTTTTTTTCTCCCAAGTAAATATTTCGAGAATTGTCTATGCTTTCAAGTAAACCTACAGATAATTCAGAACAGGTTAACAGAATTTGATTGTAAGAGGCTTCAGCTCAGCCACTGACACTAAACTGATCAGCAGTTTCACAAGTTCACTTGCACTCTCAAACTGGTCTGGCTAGCACAATTTAACGCATTGAAAATTTGAACTAAAACCTAGGAGTAAGTTGGTTTTTTACATCCACTTGGCTCCAACAATTATAGCACCGATGAGGAAAAAGTTACTGACTATAAACCACTGTGCAAAGGCAACACGATCAGACTGCCTATCCTTTTTTTCTCTGCTGGAGGCAAACACCGGCCTCGTATCTCAGCTTGGCAAAACCATTGTTAGTTTTCAGAAAAAAAGTCGTCAGTTAAAATTAAAGAACATTATCAAAACGTCATGCCACCGTAATTCAAATCTGGTAACATGAAAGCCGTTATGTTCACACATCTTTGATATTAACATGACAAAGCTTATATGAAACCCCTCCCAACTTCACGGTTTCCCCACACTAGGGTTGCAGGACACTGCGTACTTAACTGCTTTACTGTCCCGCTGGAGTGAAGGGTGAGGTTTGATGTTGGTAAACCAGGTTCTTCCACTCGTACCCAATACACACAGAAAAGAAAGAAAAACTTCAACGCAGCACTCTAACGGACTCATGCAAATATTAATTAGGGCTGTCACTTGAGTAGTACAATGGGCCGTTATAAAAATAAAGTTGAAACTGGAAGACTCATTTTGTCAGCTGCGGAACACAAACTGTCTGTAAACCTCTCGACACTGCCACCTTGCAGTACGTGCGTTTGCTGTCCCGCTTGCTGTTGTAATAAAATAATAAAATTCTTCCATTCCTACAGCAATTATTCCAATAACAGCCATAAAGTTTTTGCCAGTGGTCAACTGCTTCAACATTGTATCACTGAACCTTTGGCATATCCAAAGCAAGTCTTGTAACACTCACATAGTGTCAGTCTCACTGAAAAAAGACTGGGTCGCCAGGAAAAGTTACTCAAATTATGCTCCAAGCTAAAACCTTACGTTAACACTTACGAGACTGCCTAGATCATATTGCCACACACTTCATCAGTGTAGCGCGGCAGCAGCACGTTTCCAATCCAAGATCTACTTTGGCAAAAACCAGTGGTTATCTTTGAGCTTTCCCATTTTCACAGGTTAGTATTTCATATAATCTCGATGATCTTACTTGTTGAAGCCACAGGAATGTTGGGAAAATTAGTGGTGCTGGTAGTGCTAGCCTCAGTGGGAGCTAACATGGCTGGGGTGCTATAAGGCTCTGTAGATGCCCTGTTACTTGGTGGATGCTGGATGGTTTGGACTGAATGGCCTTCGGCAGTAGACAATGACGGCTGCCCCTCGTAGTCATGAACGTATTCGTCTTTCACCAACATGCTTGATGGAGCTGCAAAGAAGCAAACGGTTAAACATGCAAAGCAAATCTATTTTCAGGACGGGACTAGAAATTGCACTGCTACTTTCAAGCAGTAACAACACTAAGAAAACTACCGGGGAGAGGATTTAATGTATATAAACATTGCTAGAGCACTCCTCTAAATTACAAATAAAGACTTCAAGCCAGCAGCCCGAAATTTTGAAGCGTAACTGGACAGAAAAGCCAACTGTTTATTTTGCTTACTGCTATCAAACAAGCAGGTTAGTCCCACAGTGGCAGACTCCAACAGCATTTTGTTTTCTAGTTCACCAACGGGTGATTGGACATGGTTAATAAAAGAGAAAAACATATGTAGGTGCTTGACAAAAAGCATATGTTAACGCAGTAGCCAACAAACCAATTGCTAGAACACACAAGTAAAAGCATACACAAAGCTCCTATGAAAAATGTCATTGATGAACGCAGCACATAAAAAACTTCAGGCATCTCTTGAGTAATTTTAAGCAACTCCCATCCAAATTGACTAGAAACATCAAATCCACAGTCAAAGACAATATAATCCTACTCTATGTTTAACAGCGTGCTCAGTCATTCAGAATATTCCACATACAGCGTAAGGAAATTACTACCAGCACCACTACAAGAATTTATTTCTCTATATCCTATTGAGCACGTTCAAGTAAAAAAAAAAAAGAAACAAACACTTACACCACAGTAGCTACCATGCTCATTGTTAAAACAGCCTTCAATACATTAAAATCTGACAGTAATTTTCTGTTTCCTGCTGCAAAAACAGCAGCGTGACAAGGAAACACTTATTGTGTATTTAACTGCTGGTTAGTAAGCTTTGATTCTGTACAAAAGGATCATTTTTCAGCAGACGCAAGTAACAATGCAAATTAGCAGAGACGAGCACACAAGTTAAAGCTCGTGAAGGTAACAGCTTGTTGGGCTGCTTGGGTTTTTTTGAAGTCATTTTTGCTTGAATACTTCTAATAATGTGCTAAAACCATTGGATTATCCAAATTTCCTCCTCTATGCATTTCTTCTGAAAGGAAAAAAAAAATCAGTTCTGAAATGAAGCAGTGACCAGCTGCACAATCTCAGATGTCTCAAAAATGTTCACTGGACATTCAATGTCCAGCTCCTCTCAAGTTTCAGGGAGCACAAGAATATTAGACTGCTTCATTCGACTGCGTATTAATTACGGAATTTCTATTATGTTCTTGTTAAATTATTTATTAAATCATAAGCATCTATTATTCCCAATTCAATTAATTGGTATATCATACAGGTGCACACTTTTTTGGGCATTTGGGGTTTTTGTTAATTCCCAGCATTCAACAGTGAGATTTTTGCTTTTCTTTTTTGTTGGGGTTGAAAAGTCGCAGGCAACGAAAACAGAACGTACCTACAGATTGAGCTGGAGCCTCAGTTCAGAGAATTTATCAATACTTGCCTCTCCTACGCTACTTAACCGGTTTTCCAAAAGCGGAGAGACAAACGCATTTCCATCTGCTCTCTACACTCCCTCCCAAGGAGATACACAGGAATAAACTGTGTACATACGGAAGAATTTATACAGGGTTTTTGCATAGAAGTGCAATAGTAAATAGAAATACTTACCAGAACTCTGTAGTGTCAGTCCTGAGAGATCTTTGAAAAGAAGGAAAAGAAAAGCGGGTGTGAAGGATTACATACACAGAGATCTTCAACAGCGTTTCAACATTATGTTTCTGAGCCATTACAAGTTAGTACTACAGGCTCTAGTATTATTACCCCTCGATCACAACACAAGTCTTAATGCTAAGTTATTCCTAAGACACACATTAACTGCAAGAACTGTGTGCAAAGCCAACAGGAAGGCTTAAACAAAAGCCACAAAGTGTTCTTTCAAATTTGGAATAAAGGTAAAATGGGTAACTCCATTAAGAAGATGGACAAGAGCATACGAGAGTAATTTATAATTAGATCATTAAAAGTTAAGGTTTCTAATTTAGGCCTGTATTTTCTACACGCAAAAGGAAAACATCCGACATTTTATTCCCATTGTTCCATTTAAAATCAAGAGTCTACTTACCGATGCCAGGCGATACTACACGCTCATAATGGTAAGGATTTACACAGACACTGTCACATTTTAAGTCAAAAGCATACTGACAATATTTAACATGCTTGAGTTCATTTTTATGAAGATCAGGCCACCTCCAAAGACGAGCGTAAATCACATGAGGGAATCCCTTGCGACCAGCCACCTAAAAAGTTAGACACAAAAGTTGATTGGGAAAGTAGCAAGACATTTCGCTTTACTTAGTGAGGAGCAAAGCTGGAAGAGGACAAACAACAACACAACCTCTCTCCATCATTAAAATATGAAAAAAAAAAAGGTAGTGTGTACAGTTTACCCAAGTTCTGTACTCGACAGAAATAAACTTCTATTAGGGTTTTGCTACAGTTAAGTCAACGCTGTGATTCTTAAGAAAAAATACTGGATACAAAATGGCAGAAGCAGAATCTGTGCTTAATGTAGTGTGTATGGTCGCCTTCCCCACCATGGATGATGAAGGAGCTTTGCCCCAGAAGAAGAGGAACGAGGCACTAAACTACACTATAAGGAATTTACAAGTAGAAGAATGCCAATCCATTATATTGAAAAATAAAAAAAATAAAAAAATGCTTCTAGGGTAGACAGAAAGCTAGCCAGCAAACATGACATCTGTCCTGGAACAAGGAAATCGCAACCCAAGCTGTACAGGTACTGAGTACTGACAATATAAGGCTAACATAAATCCTCAGTGCAGGCTCCTTGGAGTACCTTAGCAAGGGATCATAGGTCTTTCTTCACACTGCTGACCAACAACAGAGCTAACAGAAGCTTGTAGTGAAAATACCAGGATAAACAGCCGAATTTGTTACGTGACCCTGCTGTTTACTGCCACACACGCACTCGTTTAGAACGGCTGATCCAACGCCTTCTGCTCCGTTTGAAAAAAAATAAGCAACTACTGCAGCAGCCCAGAGCTCCAGCCACAAAACATGCCTACGTATGGGGGCGACGGGGGATGCAAGAGAAGAGCTACTCTTCCTCAACACTCTAGGATCCTGCATCACTCACTTTTGCTGCAGCTTCACTAGGAAGAAAACATCTGATTTTCACTTGTACTAACCTGAAGCCTCCCATCCAGCGTTCTCTGTATTGTAACACACTTGCTAGGATGAGCTCCATTTGTGGTTATAGCTGTAATCAAAGAATCCAATTCATCTTTTTTCTCCTTTAGCTTTTTAACTAAACTTTCAATTGCGCGTTTTGCAAAAGTTTCACTCTCTCCACCTTGTCGATGGCACATCAAGCTGTGAACAATGCTCAGACAAGCATCATTACTTGTTGGCGTGTTAGTAATAGACATATTGTCCATTTGTCACAGCTTTTTCTTTCAGATCAAATGTCAGTTTTGGGGACTGTTATGATTTTCAAGCTGATGAACAAGAGATGATCCAAGTTAAGTGTTAGATGTACTGTCTCTTGGTAAAACCTAGGAGGAAAAGATATCTACATTAGAATTGTTTTTAACAAATTGCAGATCATGTTTCTAAGGAAGCCTGTGGCTTTTTGCTTCTTTTATTTTCAAGCTAAGTGCAGGATATTAAAAGCACATGAAAAAACTGCATCGCTTGTCCCATGAGAGCTAAAACATGCTTAAGACACTGCTTGCACAGTTTTAGATAGAAGAGGGTTTTTTCCCCTAGTAACAATACTTAAATAAGGATTATAGTTTATATAAATGTACACATAGCATGTACATATAGAAAGGCAGGGATTATTAGATGAACAGGCTCTGAGTCAGGAAAAGGAAAATTGTGACAATGATGTCCTATGTTTTACACTGGCAGGATGAAATCAAGTGAAAATACTGACTGGGAATCAAGGGGCATTGATTTAAACAAAATTTGAATAGTGAGGAAGCATGAATGCACACCAGAATCATCTGTCATCTTTGTTTAACAATCCTGTTCAAATAGTTCAGCTGTGTCCTGGCCTCGGACTAACTGTACTTCTCTTTGCTCATGAGAAAGGCAAAAATCGTACCTGGCCATTAGCTTAATACACATTTACGAAAATCAGTATTGTGCGTATCTTTATGTACGAAAATCCCAGCTGGCACGTTTGTCTCTACTTGTCTGGATCCAGCTGCTTCCAGACCAAGACGAATCAACCCAAGTCACTAAAAAAGCGCTCCTGAATTGTCTCAAACAGAACTGCCTTAATTACAGTAAATACAAGCCAAGGATTAAGTTCGTCCTAACACATTTGGCCTTTAAACCCCATCTGTTAAGAACCTGCAGTGGTTTCTGGTCATGAAGTCATTCTTCTCAAAGCCAGCAGACCTCATCCTTTTGAAGTCTCCTTTAATTCACAAATTAGAAGAGCTGGCCTGATTTTCTCAATTCTGAACGAGCTAATTACTACGCTTTATCCAGAAACACAGGACAGTCCGTTTCATGCACTCACAGAAACAGAGTCCAATGCTGTCAGAAAGCTGCTCAGGTTCTTCAAGCACCTCCGGCTTCACGGAGTCATCCACTAACACCACTCTACCAGCTGTGTGGTTGGACTTTAAAACACTGGCAGCAAATACACGGAAGTGATTTTACTACATTTACATTTTCTGAGTAAGCTTAAAACAGAAGCCTTTCTGAAACGAGGATGTTGTTCTAAGCGAGGTAAATAAGATGCATTTTATTTCAGTAAGTTAAGGAAAAAAACCCAAACTTTAGTCGCATTATCCAAGGAACACATCCTCCAGCCAAAGACCTGTTGCTGCACTGGAATTTTCCATGTTATTAGGGGTACAGTTTTAGCAGCTATTTTTTTGGAAAGAAGCGCACAAAAATAAGAGTGCGATGTTAATTTAGAAAGTTAACGCATCACACAAATTACAGTGTGACCGCAGCGTTTCCCTTCTTGTAAAAGGGTATTGTACCACAAATCTAGCACAATTATCAAAGGAAACAAAATCTTCCCTATTTAATATTTTCTCCAATTTCAACTGCAGGCTTTGGTATTCCTGGAAAGAAACACACCACAAATCCTTCCCCCCGACTCTATTTTCCATAGTTTTCCTCTTTTGTAGGGATGCTTTTGGACCTAATCTCTCCCAAACGAAAACAATTACCTAAAAGTTTGAGTGAGATCACTTCACCTAGCTATTAAAGTTTCTCCCTCAACGCTGGATTTTTTTGCGCTCCAACTCAATAAGCCTTTTTTTAAAAAGTCGAGCTTAACCTGCCAGTCATTCTCCATGGCAACCCGCGCTCCCATAAATCCATAAAAGCTTGCCAGCTAAAACAGAATAGAACATCATTTTCCTTAAATATAAAACAGCATCCCAGATAGATATGCGTAAGTAATCATGAATAAGTGACTAGAAAAAGCTATTGGCCAAAAGAGCTTTAAATAAAGAGATGCTTAAAACTAGACATGCAGCTCTATCTTCTACGCCCCTAAAAACTATGAATGAGAGTTCTGCTTGCTGACTTTCAGAAGGCTAAGATCAAGCAAATAAATCCTTATTTAAGTGGAATGATCTTCGGAAATGTTGAGTCACCCCTCAGCTGCCACTGTGCTCAACAGGAGCTTCTGACTGTTCAGCAGTTTTGAAAACCGGGCCACTCGTTTAGGATTTTGAATACTGTTACGCACTGCCGGTGCATTAACTGCACGGTAATTCAGGAGCCTTCCTTTACAAGCCTCCTCTACAAAAATCCTGCGTTTCATCTTGCAATTTCGATCCCCAGAAACAGGGGGTGAGGTCAGCCGCTACCAACCTTGCACATACTGATAAACGCCACGGCATATTTCTTGTGAAGCACCAGAAGCATTACGATACCTTGCAGACAAGCCAAGTTTTTACTTTCCACAGTTTCTCACAAAACAGCTAGCAAGCCTATCTTTGACTGAGTCACACATTCGAGAGGTGCCTTAACACCTTCTTACTATATTACTTTCATGTGTGCAAATAAAAGTAAAATGCAATCTTAACGTGTTATATTTTTAGAAGATAGCCTTTGAAGATAAGGTTCCAGCATGCCCTCAGACACCGAGTGCTAGATGTCCTGCAAAACAAGAGCACGCTTGCGTGATTTAACGTTTATTTGATGCGAGCAGGAAACTTCAAAAACGTTCCTCAGCACGCCGCCCGCTCAAGTAGGTGCTGCCACAGTACAGCTCAAGCTTAGATTTACAGCGGAACAGGGAGGGACAAACATAGCGAGCAAAAATCTAACTTCCCTCCGCCCAGGAATTTCATGGAAACAACAAGGGGCAAGAGTGTGTTTGGGGGAAAAGGGGCAGAGAGAAGAGACAGGGAACACGAGAAACGCAGCAGCAGGAAACACCACCTGTAGTGAAGCTCTCAGCTTCGCCTTCCGAGGAACAAAAAGGTGTTTGTCGCCCTTTTGCTACAGCAGGATGCGAGCAGAACGCAGAAGATAAAAAAAAAACAAGCTAAGATACTAACACGTTACAAAGTTGGAGGGAAGTACCTTGTTATGTTATAGAAAGCAACTTATTTCAACAACTAAGTGTTATTACCAGGTATGTTACAAAACAAGCAAACAACAACAAGTGTTCTGCAACAGTCTAAGTATTGGAACGAGAGTAAGATCCTCTGGAGAGGAGATAAATCTGAAAGACAGGAGAAGTTAAGATTGCCAGGGAATTAAAACCACCTTTCATGATCTGTAGCAAACACGCTAGTATCTCAGAGAGCTGGTAAGTAACCATTAACCGAAAACTCTTCCTTCGAGACCAATGCAGACTTGAGCAAACACCATCATTCTTCCGTACATCCTGCCTCCCCATGGCTGCCTTGCTGAACAGTGATGGATCTTTTTAGCCTGTGCAATGAAATTCCAAACATGAAGCAGCTGTCTAAAATTAAAAATGCAACACTGGTGCCACATGCCTCATTTTCATGTCTGTAGGCAATTCTGCCAGAAACGGTTACCTGAACAATATAAATAGATTCTTAGGCATCTGTAATAGTACGCTGCCTCATATAACTAAAATCAAATATATTATTGACTTATCTACGTGGAAGTAAAGTTACTGAGCTCTCACACTAGTGCCCTCATTGCACTTACATCTATCTTACGGGCAGGAAAGCAAAAAACCAAGCAGCGTACTGACTCAACCTATTCCTCTGTTCTCAGATCAACCGCCACATTCTCTCTCTCTCAAAGCAGCGATCATTTTACTAGCGTGACTAGGAAACGGAGACCAGCTTTAACGTTCAGTATCTCCCGCAAAAGCTAGCTCCAGGAGAGCATTCGCGTTTGTGGAAGTAAGGTGCTCCTGATCAACTAGAAAAAACTGAGCAAAGTACAAAAAAACAGATGAGATCTCACCCAAAAGGATAACAAGTGCATCTAGGGAACAGAAAATTAATGTTCCACCTTGTTTGCCAGTATCTCTTCAGCTGCACCAGCAAGATACCCTAATAAGCTAGCACGGCTTAAGACCAAGTGCTTTTACATGCCAAAAACCAAGGGTAAGAAAAACAGCGTGAGCCACGACTTCCAAATATTTGAAGCAACTCTTCAGGCAGCATACTAGGTATTTCAGAGATACGATCATTTGGAAGGCCTCACACGAGGCCCGAGAGTCGCTGAGGTATTATTTCAGTTTTAAATTCTCCCATCAAAAAAGCACGCAGATGCATACAGGTGCACACGCATGGTCTGAAGGAGGTACGAGGGGTTTAGAAAGAGGAAAAAAGTTGTTCTGCTTTTCACAGCTAGAAAAAACACACGGACTTGATTTCCTTGCTTTGACAGAGGTATTACTACAGTTGTACAGCAGCTCAACCGAGACATAAGCGCAGGCTGCTAAAAAGATAAGAAGACTTCACCTAACCCCCTGGCCTGAGCCAGTCAGCCAAGCAAATTTTGAAACTTATCTGTAAAATCCCTTCCTCCAAACAATTCCCATTACTCTAACGTGCCTGAAATCTGCTGAGAACTTACAAAGCCAGATTTCTCAAAAAGAGCTCACATTCTTTCCCACATATTAAGAACAACCTTAAATGAATACTTTTTACACTTGCGAGCCGCTTATCTTCCCCCTCTCCTCCCACAAAAGCCACACTTTGCCATTTGGGGAGAACGACCAACCCCAAACAAGAAAAGGAAATAATATGCTTACGCAGACAAACCAGGCGGTTACGGATGGAGCTGGAAGTCAGGGACGTAACCCAAAGGAATATGATCCAGGCCATCAGCAATCCAACGGCTTGGGCAACACGGTTAATCCAGGCGCGACGCTGATACGATACACTACCCTATTCATTTACAGTAGGGTTTAAGCCAATCGCAGCTGCGGGGGGATCAAATTCACCACGAAACTCACATCTAAAAATGTGACAGTTCAAATGCCACTGGATAATTACTTTAAGATATGGGCAGAAGGCCAAAACCCCCTCCACGTCACTTTCTTAGCACGTATTTTATTCGTTAAGTTTCTACAGCAAACTAGGTAATTTTCCAAACAAGAGACAACTTGAGACTCTTGGAGAGTTCATTGTTTGCAGGATGAACTACAAGAGAAGTAGCAGTATTAGGAGTGATCAAGTAACACTTTGTTTTAAAAACAAAGATGCTAAGAATCGTGAAGTGCTGTATTTAAAGCAAAAAAATACTTTAAAATACAGCACAGCCTTGGCACAACTGGAAAAACAGTTCCGGCAGGCATCAGGGCAGCGATGGCCCTTTGAAAAGCTTTTGACGGAGAAAGGGAAGCAGGACAGCTCAGAAAAGAGGTTCGAGATCCAGACACAGCACTGAAGGTCCAGAGATGCTGGCGGGAAGGTTGATAAACACGTCAAACGGGGAACGTGCAGCGGAAGCCTATGAAGAACACAAGGTGAGTGTGCAAGCGCACGCGCAAGAAGCCTGAAATAAACAATCGTGATGGAAATCCAATCAGTCCGCGAAGTTAAAATCAAAGAAAAAAAGATTTGACATGTGCTAAGTACCAGATGACACATTCGGGGCTCAGGAGGCCTTTGAACAGCAAGGCAGAGAGAGATTTGCCATGTTTTTGCACAAACTGACAACAGTCCTGCGTCACCTCAGAGCGTTTCAAATGATCGTCGATAGATGATCATCGTAGGTCCCCTCCAACCGAACTATTCTGTTCTAAATAACAACACCACAGATTTTTAGCAGCATAGATTTTTAGATTTTTAAGCAAAAATGCTCTACGATGCACGCATGTAAGTCTGAGAATGTTTCCTACTGGGGTATCTGTGTGAGGGCTGGTGTTACAAACGCATACGGGGATGCTAAAGACGGTAACGTCAGGCAAGTAAGTGTGTTTAACAGCTTTCACCAGGTACAAGACAGCATTTCTGTCTCGCCATGAATCTTAAGATAATTATCCACCATTATCCATCGTAGCATACTGTGGAAGGGTCCAAGCAAGTCAGCAAATTTGCAGGCAGAATATCCTTTGCGATGAGCCATGACTTAAGCGAGTATTACCGCTCTGGTCTTCAAAAAAAAAAAAAAAGCTCGTGAGATCTGAGCTTCCAAGTAAAAAAAACCCCAAAAACCCATGTATACGGCAGTAACAAAGAGCAAGCACAGCCAGATCAAGGCCTATAGTGCTGTATGATGTCAAAGGGAAAGACGTACAGCCTGTGATTCCAGGGAGTCAGACACTGGGGCGAGGAGGGAAATTAATTACTGCAAAAAACATCCTCATGACTAAAAACGTATTTCCAAGTTGCAAACACAAAGGTAATTTTTAGAAAAATATACATAAGAAAAATCAAGAATTGTTTGCGTGAAGCTGCCACTGATGCTCCGGGAGCACCATTTATCTGCAACAGCCACCCCAGCCACAGATTTCCAGCACTCTGATGCCAGGCAGGAACGCCATGCTAACGAACTGGCTAATTAGAATAGCATACAAATTGACATCTTGCTAGAACATTTCACACGAATAAAGGACAAGAAAGGCTCTTGCATAAGCCGCTGCCTCCAAAATTAGACAAACGCAAAGATGTCAGAAAGGCAGCGTATACGTCTGATAGCTTTTAACCACCGAAACATTACTACAGAGTTTTGCTGTTTAATAATGCAGTGGCAGAAGTTTTATGATAAACACAATAAAAAAAAATCCATAAACCAATAAAACAAAAGGCAGCTCGTGATTTGATGAAGATATGAATAAGTGATTAAACTGCAGATACTTTCCAGCACATTAGACTATCATCTATTTGCCCAAAGGGTGAACAGGAGCAGAATGTTTGCAGACATAAAAACAATTAGCATTAAAGAGCAAGAAAAAGACTACCGAGACGGTCCTACGCTTGCACTGTTCCGCACAGTAAGAGCTAACATTCCCCAGAATACTATTTTTGTGCGTGTATCTGAATCATCAGTATCAATTCTGCTCATCTCACTCACTGTCAGTAGCTACAAAAATTTAAGACACATGACAGCATAAAAGGAACTGGGGAAGAGTTTTAAGACAACTCTGAGTGGCGACCCTTTCATCTTAAGTCCCCGGTTAAAAAGTATGAGCAGCCATTTCTTTGTGGAAGAAACTGATCCGATGCAGCCGCCCAACTGCAGCTCTCAGCGTCTTTACTCCTCTCAGCCTCCACCTGCCCACTTCAGAAGCACTTTACAAATGCAACAGACTGATACTGTAAAGGGAGCAAACATTTCTGCTGCACAAGGTTCCAGGTTTTTTGCTAAATCTCCTTCAAGAAACCAATACAACAGTAAATAACACATCCAAATCCTTACCTTGAATTTGAATGCGGGGGGGGGG
>VZSC01013677.1:32693-43947 GCA_013398225.1 Steatornis caripensis | reverse complement strand
ACGGAGAGCGGCGCGGGCGGGCGCGTTCGGGGTTTATTTTTGTGGTTGGCGTCCGACGGCGGCGCGCCGGATGGGGCAGCGCTCCTGGGACCGCAAGCAGGGCCACGAAAAGGCACAGCTCCAAAAAGGCCACCCCAGCAAATGCACAGGACCCCAGACGCAACCTCTGTGGGTTAAAAACCCGAAAATGCAATCCCCATAAATGCAAAGCCCCATAAACGCAAACCCCATAAGCATAAAACCACACAAATGCAACCCCCGTAAGCATAAAACCCCACGAATGCAACCCCTGTAAGTGTAAAACCCCACAGATGCAACCCCCATTAAGTGTAAAACCCCACAAATGCAACCCCCCGAAGCTGAAAGCCCTGCAAATGCAAGCCCAACAAGTGCACACGGCCACAAATGCAACCCCCATAAATGCATAGCCCCGCAACCGCAACCCCTGTAAGCGTAAAACCCCACAAATGCAACCCCCGTAAGTGTAAAACCCCACAAATGCAACCCCCCGAAGCTGAAAGCCCTGCAAATGCAACCCCAACAAATGCACAGGGCCACAAATGCAACCCCCATAAATGCATAGCCCCACAACTGCAACCCCCATAAACGTACGGCCCCGGAAATACAAATACAAATACAACGTGTCTAAGTGCAGAGCCCTGCAAATACGACCCCAACGGATGCACAGTCCCACAAGTGCAACCCCCACAAGCGCGAAACCCTGAAAATACAACGCCCACAACTGGAAAACCCCACGTATGCAACCCCTAGATGTTGTAAAGTCCTGCAAATGCCACCCCAGCAAACTTTCAGCCCTTCAAAGCTCCACAAATGCAACCCCAACAAATGCACAGCCCCCAAAAATGCACCCTCCAAAAGCGCAAAGCCCCACAAATCCAACCCCACCAAATGCACAGGGCCGCAAGTGCAACCGCTTTGCCCGTTCCTCATCGCCTCGTCCAGCAAAAGCAAACTCTCCATAGGAATTCAGCTGAAAAGGAAAAGATTAATTCTTTTTTTAAACGCGAAGGTTACATCTTGCTACCTTTGTGGTGTTGGGCCACAGTTCGAATACAAAACAGAAGGGAAAAGGTGCACGAAATACCACACCCACTGCGAAACGCAATATATTTTTGCTAAAGATGTGGGGCGGTTGGCAAGGTGCTGGTGTGCTATCGCAGCTACTCTGAGAAGAGCCAAGAATGACGGAAATTTTTAAAAACTGTTATATTGCCATAGCAAAATTCCCTGCTCACGCTACAAAGTCACTTCTACTCACTTCCACATCCTTAAGGAGATTTTAGTGATGAAAAGCAATGTAAAATGCTGCTATATTTGTCATCTTTTCCTGGGTAGATGTAACCGAAGCCTCTTCACACCAGGATTTGCTGAGTGTGTCGCAAATTATCTATTTCTGGAGGTTTTGAAGCGTTACGGATGGGAGATGAGAGCTCCAGTCCAACGAGGAGTGTGTCCCATGCAGGACTCGTGGACCATGGCACGGCAAACCCACGCGCTCGCAGGCTGCCTACGCCAGCCTCTGCGCTGGCAAGTTACGCACCAGCGCTTCCCCTCCCTCTCCAAGGTATTAAAAATAAATAAATAAATCATTTAATAATTTGCAATTTGTAAGCGGAGGTCTCTTCCGCCTTGTGCTTGCAGAACTGGCTGCGGCCCCTCATCCAGGCAGACGATTTCCTCAAATGCGGCGATCAAAGCTCCAAAGTGTTAACGCCGAGCACCAAGAAGTACGATTTTGAGATCACCCGTTCCTTGCCTAATGACAAATAACAAGTCTAAATAAAATGTGTTAGATTTCCTTCCATTGGCAATAGCCCTAGCTCGCTTTTGAGGCGTACCGTGAACCAGAGCCCCATCCAGACCACCGGGATGCAGCGAACTGCCATTACGGACCCCGCGTAGTCAACGTCTTTTCAACAGGCAGCCATCTTTACAGGCAAAAATGTTGGTTTTAAGAGTGAAGACGAAAGGATGCTGGGAAATTCAATGCAATCTTTCACTTACTTTCACAAGCAGGTGTGAACAAGCTGCAAATTCGACAAGGAAATCCCCAACGATGACCCTGAAGCTGGGTTGTGGGGTAGTGTGATTAATTCGCCTCCATAGCACGTGTTAGATCTGAAAGGATCTTAATTAGGTATCTTAAAAGCACTGTACGCGTCACAGGAACTCTCCGTGTTTATACATATGTCTGTTTTGAGGTTCGTAAAGCGATCGTTGCGGTGTCCTGCTCAACTGGATGGTGAAATGCGGAATTTGGGGGTGCACGTGCTGTCGAGCTGGTGCCACCAATGGTCTCCGGCGTCCCAAGCTCGGCACGGTGGCCACGAGCATCTGTGTGTCACAGCTGTTGGGGACTCGCAGCGAATCCCACCGCAGCCGGCACCAGCAGACGACGGAAGGCCTGACCTGGAGCTGCAAAGGGACTGGGGTGATCACCAGGCAGGTGCTTCACCAGGGAAGACGCTGAGCTGCTGCCTCATTATTTATCCAAACAGCTCCAGTGACAAGGAGTCGTGGGGAGGACCTTCGGCGGCCATTGAGGTGATTTTGAAAGGCTGCAGGGAGACCGTGTCCAACAGAATGGTGCTTTTTCCAACCATCTAAACACCTCTGAACTCAAAACATTTTTCAAATATCCAATGCTGGTACTAGCAGGATCAATTTAACATGTTGTGGTTTAGCATCCGTCCCCCTAACCCCTCCCCAAAATGGGACTTTGATCAAATTTCTCCAACTTGTTCTACCTTAAGATCTCAATCAATATGTTTCTATTATTAATAAAAAATACATTAAGTTGTTGTAGTGACTATGTGCCAAACCACCAATTTCAGAGAGACCTGGATCAGTCCTACCACCTCGCCAGAAATTAGATTTCTCGAATGAAGCCATCTGAGGTAAATAATTAATATCCTTTTCCTTATAAATGAACATAATTCAGTAAGAGCAAATTATTTTAAAAGTCTGTTAAAAAAAACCCCAACCAAACAACAATAAAAATGCTCCCAAATGAAGATCGTGTTTCTTCTGCATCGACAGATGAAGCGTCCTGCCGTGGGGAGCGGTTGATACCAAAGGCTGACCCACCTCCAGCATCAGGGATCCCTTTCCCGGCTGGATTTAGAGCCCAGACTCAACCCGAAGCTCTCCATCCCCGACACAGGCTGCGCCGCACTGGGACCAGCTAACCACTTTTGTGCTGTAGGTTAACTTCTTTCTCACTCTTTTTTTGCAAGCTCACGCAGATCTCAGCAGAAGGAAGACTGACCCTCACTCCCTTTGGTCAGCACTCATCCACTCGGTTAGCAGCTACACGTAAAACACGGGAACATCTCTGCTCTTACAAAACTCTTCCCGTCTTTATTTCCTCCCTCCTCCTCTTTCCCGGAACATAAAAAGCTGATTTCAGTTTATCAAGTCCCTCCGCTAGTATCAGCTAAAAGAGGAACCAAGCTTAGAGGAAGTCTTCCAGGAAAGCGGAAGAATTTTTTAAGTTATTCAAAGTTTAAAAAAATCATCTTCATTTACATACTCAAACTTGTTAAAACACCCTCCCGGTCCCCACGGGACCAGACTGGAGTCCTTTACCTGCTGTCAGACAAAATACTTTCAGGCAAATGTATTTTAATGCAAAGGAATTTTGTTCTCTGGTAATTAACAAACAGCTAATGGAAATATAAACTAATTGAGAAAATAGACAATTTATGGTCCAAATTTTTCTGTCCTTACTGGCACACGTGTTCCCACTGATTCGATTCAAGTCTCACCAGCAGTCAGATTTATGAAGTAATTTAGTATCCAGACTTAAAAGACTGGAAGCAAAGACATATGGGTCTGCTAAGAGAGAGACAACTATAACTGGATTACAAATGCTAAAATATATTGAATTGAAAATATAGGAGTTCCACGTAACTCCAGCACTGAATGTACCCTCCTTCACCAACATACCAAAAAGAAACCGTTTTTAAAAGCGACAGCCATGCAGTTGATCGAGACTTCAGTGTACACCAGGCAACCTGCAGCTTTTCTTCCCAGCTTAGATGAAACGAGCATTTCCTCCCGACTGCCCACACCGAATGAATTGCCATGGAAAATGCACTAACACATCGACTCTGTGCAACCAAGTCCCCACACCCAGTACTTGAAGAGGACCCGGCCTGCTGCTTCAATTTGATACGCTCGTCCCCTTGCTGTTCTTTATCCAAATCGACCCGTTCTTATTTAGGATTTAGATCCCAAAACACGTTTAGGATGTAGCTATGCAGTAGGAATGACCCAATGTATCAGCTTGCTATCGCCTGGGGGGCCCCAAGCAGCTCCCCATTTTTGGCCAAGCAATTCTGCACCCTCTTTCGTTCAGCCCTTGTACAAGTCGTGCAGCAAGACAGCTCGCTAATTAACTTGGTAACCCATCCGAAAATTACCCCAGAGGCCGTTTTCTTGCAGGCTAGCAAGAGCCAGCAGTTGTTTAGCCAGCAAGCACCGGGCCGTCATGCTGAGCTGGACCACAGGGACACCAGGACCAGGGGGCACGGAGCAGCGAGGCTCCCTCCACGCTGGGAGCCCGCACTGTCAATTCATCTCACACATCTACCCACACCCTCCATAATTTGAATGGGAACTGAAGATATTCCTGAATTCACAGCAATTAACTAACCACACGCATGCAAAGGTGTATTTACTGCTGGGATGGATAACCCAGTTCTGGAGCAACATCAGTGAGCACCACGGGGAGACGAGCTGCAGCGGTGGGTGCCCGCATTTCAGGTTGCGTGGGCTTTTGGATTGTCCCTTGTTATTTCCATCCTTTGATCCTGTCATTTGTAAGTGGTATCCAGTGAATTTCCACGAAGCCTCCATGTTTTTCCCTAAATTTTGTATCACAACTTGGAACGGCTTAGAAATAAGAATGTTCGGTTGTTCCAGTGTGGGAGCAGACGTAGCAGAGCAGGTCAGGACAATGAAGAAAGGTATTCACTGTATGAAAGACAGAACAGCTGGAGTCTGCTCAGCTTTTGCTTACATAAAGCAGAGTGTGGCATTGAGATCTCTGCACCTGCCATTAATTTTTATCTTAGAAAACAATTTACGGGGGGAAAAGAACGTGCCACTGCATGATCTGTAGACTCTGCCTGCTTTACACCATTTTTAAGGGAGAAGTCATAGAGATCAGTGAGTTTCTGCTCCAGAAGTCACGTTCAAGTTTGCAACTCTTCCCAGTCCCATTTTCTTACAAAGAAGTCAAAGACTTCCTCTACATTTGAAGCATATTTGAAGGACAAACTCAGTTCGGAGTTACCATAACCACAGGCAAGACAGAGTCTTTCTGAAGGGTGGGGATAAGACATCGAATTCAATTCCATCCACATAGCCAAACACCAGGAAGCCACGCTCCTTTTCTTTTTCTTTGAAGACTGTTGCTTAATCACAGCCAAGTACGCTCTTGGTGAAGAAAATGTGAAGAGTATAGAGAAATTATCTGCAGGATTTAACTTCATCTCACCAGCTTGGTCCGGGTGAGGACTGCCGCTGTACACGAACTGCCTGTGAGCGGTGCACCAGGAGATCCTGAACGAAAACGGGAGCGTTTTCATTTTTTGGAGCTTTGTTATTCTACATTTCAAGCAGGGAGGGAAATTGTACCTTAATCCCGATTCCTTTTCCATCTGTATTACCATCAACTCAATAAAACTACAAGCACAAACTCTAGCAGCTGTACTAAAACCTGCCGGGAGTTTTCAGTGTTTATTAGAAAGCTGTGAAGTGTTTCAGCTTCCAGGAATCCATGCTCGGCGAAGCATATTTAAGGTAGAATTTTCAAAACCAGTGATTTTGACCAGAAAACTGAGCTACAATTGGGGAAACCCAACTTCTAGTTTGTTTTGAGGTGGGAAGAAAAGGAGACGAAGTTGGCCTGCACGTCCGTTAACTGGAAGATTGAAGTCATTGCAGAAACAGACTGAGCTATACACAGGCGAAATTCCTCCCGTAGGGCTACTTCTACAAACACTAATACGCTTTTATCAGGATAATTTGTCTTTGAAAATGCGCTTGGAGGAACACTTTCGGAAAGACTACTTGTCATCTGCCTAAAGACTTCCAGAGCATACTTCTAAAACTTGAGTGATGCCGGGAATAGGTATGCAAACTGAGGGCTCGCGCTTCAGTGCTTTGAAAATGAATCAAATTGTTCAGAATGCTTCGCTTTAGACAGGAAGCCGAAACTGTATTTATTTATGAGAAAACTTTATATGCAAAGGGAGAATTATAAGAACTCCTCAACTTCAGCATAGCAGCACCCTCAGTTACAAACACTTGGCAGAGCTGTAAAATGCTTTATTAGTTTCAGTGTAATAGTGCTCTTACACAGAAATCGGGTAGCAGTTACAAAATACCGTATACAAGTTTTGAATAGATGTTATTCAAAAGCCTGTAGCAGGCAAGAGATCTTAAACTCTGGCGCAGAACACAAACCTTCCCAAGGGCTGTATTAAGCCAAACGATCCAGTGCTCTGGCTCTAGGAATCTCGTGGTCCAAGGAAAAACCCTGGGCCGTGAAGGCTCGTGCCAGCCTACCCATTCGGTTTCTGAGGAGGCTAGGCGTCCGAAACCATCACTTACAAATTTATTTCAGGTTCCAGATCTCTGAGGATCCTTTTTCCTCGCTTTACAAAAGCAACGCTAACTGTACGCGGTACTCTCTCCAGGTTCTCTGCGTGCCACAGAAGACAACTGATGTGGATAGCAGAAACCTTACCGTTATTTTTAAGTGCTATCCAAGACCCTCCTCCTTTACGTCTTCATACAGCGCTTGCCAACACTACGATGTTTACTTCTTCATTGGAATTTCTATCGTCATAAAATCCTCAGCCAGAGTTACTTCTTGACCACCCAGCACTGACTCTGCCTGTCTCTTCAGCTCGGTGACATCCATATCTCCCTCTCCTCTCTGAGCAGCTGGTTTATACCGCTGACTGAAGTGCGTCAAAACCAGTTTCTTAACTTTACACAACTTTGCAAAATCCGATGCCATTTTTGGAGTGCTATGCCCATGCTCTCTGGCCTTTTCCTCTTGGGTATCGTCCAGTGTGGCTTCGTGTATCAGTACATCTGCTTCGCAGCAAAGCTTCACGGCCACATCTCCAACCACCCCTGAACAATCCCCCAAAATACAAATTTTTCTTCCAGGAATCGGGTCTTCTAACACGTCAGAAGGAGAGATAGTTACTCCGTTTTCTAGAACAACTGCAGTTCCATTCTTTAGTTTCCCATATAAAGGACCTGGTTGAACTCCTGGTAAATAAAGGCAAAAGAGCCCAAAAGTACGATGGTGAGTGTCAGGTTTAAAAAAAAAAAAAAATCACTTAGGAAGAGATACCCTATATATAGAGCTGCCTCACTGAAGAAATACAACCTCGATAAATAGCAATTGCTGTTTCACATACTTCATGCAAATAAAGAGCTTGTAACGTTAGCAGGAAGCATGTTTGAAGAAAAGCTGTATTCTTCATATTAAAATCAATAAAGCCATGCAAATACGCTGGCCATGCACTTCCCTGAAAGCCACGCTGGGTTTTTCAACTTTAACATCTGAACTTGTTGGCTCTGCCCAGTACGAGAATGGTCTGCAATATTAATTGGCGCTAGTGTTACCCACGAATTCAGACTGCCGCATTGCTATGAAGTATTAAAATGTCTTTAACAGAAAATGGAAAACTGAATTAAAATGGATTACAGAGAGATACAGCAGCTCTAATTTGCTAGAACCCTTAGAAAGGTGGTATTAAGAAGATTTCAACCGCCTGCGAACCCAGTTTTGTTACATGTGCTGACGATCAGAGTAGCTACTCCACTCGAACACATGCATTTAGGCATTAAAATTAAAAAGAGGACAAAGAAAGTAGTTACCAAGGTCTTTCAGTTTCTGTACGTTAAGTTTACCGGTCCGGGGCTTCTCTTCTACCACGAAGCCAAAGGAAGGAATGCGGTGAAATAGGCGAAATGCTTTCAGAACTAGCTGCTCATCCTCAAGCAGCAAGTAAGAGTTTTCGACTGGATCCAGGTGGAGTATTCTCCCTCGCGCTCCCTGGGTAGATACCTCGTCACTGTCCAAGTAAGAGAACTCTCGGAATTCTTCTGCAGGGCACTGGTCCCGTGTGGGTACCAGTTCATGAACAGTGTAGGGAAAGAGAAGTTGTGAGTGGGAGAGCTCCATACTCCTCCCTACGAAGTTTCGCAGTCCTAATGGCCCATAAATATCGACAGGTGGTTTGTTTGGGTCGGGGCTGCTTTGGAGGCTAAGCGTACACAGCAGGCCAGGAAGTCCAAAAAAGTGGTCGCCATGAAGATGAGTTATGAAAATCTTGGTAATTCTGCCTATTGATTAGAACAACAGGAGAAGGAAAAACAAACGAGAACAAGACAGGAAAAGAAACAAACACCGTAACAATAATCACTTTTTGGAAAGCAGTAGGAAGTAAGGAAGGAGGGAATCTAAAACAGAACCAGTGTTTAAGAAATAAATCCCAAACCACAAAGTCTTTTTTTTTTCCCCACAGCAGCGATAAGTTTCCACACAAGGTATATTTTGGCTGGATTTGTCAAGAAAAGACTGCCGAGACAGAAGTTTCAGTTGCCTCTAAGCAAAACGTGTTGCAAGCATGGAACAGAACTGAGCGGTGACATCTGCCATATTAAGTGCTGGAAAGTGGTTGTTGTGCTTTCATACATTACGCGGGAACCATAGAGCAATGAGAAACGTAAAGCGGAATTTGTGTTGTTCCTAGTTTTGAATCTAGCATGTGAAATGGGCATGATTAAAAAAAAAAAAGCACATCTAGTTTTGATTTCCAAGTATTTTAGAAGGCAAGAACCCCCTGGTTCCCAACTGATTTGTTTCCAACAGATGAAAAGCCGCACTTAAAAGATCTGGGCTTTGTTTCATGTCTGAGTTTGGCTCACTCCAGTTCTCAGGCACGGGGCGCTGCCCTTGCTAGATGAAAAATAAAAAAGCCTACAATTTTCTCTCACTACAGACACGTGTCCTGTAATGGGGCTGCCTCGGTCTCCTCTGCTAGCCGAGTTCCCACTTCCTGGCCGTAAGGTGTTTTCTCTGGCATCTGTTGGGACTGAGCAATAGGAAGGACAGAATCCCTCTGTTTTGACTGAAGAACAATTTAGTAAAAATCAGTAAATTTAGTAAAAATCAAGTCTATTCGCTTGGTGATTAAATCCCCTGATAGTTTCAGATTTCAGAGGAGCAGGAGCTTGGTTTTCTGTTTATAATCGGTAATTCAATCTTTGTAACTCAGAGTCGGAAGTCAGCTCTTGCCGCTGTAGACTGCAAAAGCACAGCGACTGAAGGGAAAGTCCGGCTTCTACTTTACTTGCCAAAATGTAAAAGTTACCACGAATACGCACAACTTCACTTGAAAACACACGCACGCTACTTCTCGACAGGAAGACTCGCAGCAGGTATTGTCTAGAGCTGCTTTCAGACACTACAAACCGCGCCGGTTTAAAGCTGGTCTGTGGTCCGTGTTTGAAATTACAAAGCCCAAGAAATTAATTCAGGAGCGTTTGGTTCTTGAACGCAAAGCTTTACCAAAGGGCAATCAAGGATTACTGCACAGCCGGTTCAGCGACTGCCACCCATACGCAGCACCTCCAGACGCTCATGCATCTTCGGCATGTATTCAAATACTGCGAGCACGAGGACAAAGTATTTTGCTTAGATCTCACGAAACTTCTCCCCTTCCCTCCCTCATCACAATACCTTTCAACAGCACAAACCTGCTTTGAGATGGCTCTTCATCAGTTGCGTTTGAGTTCCCTCTCCGCAGTCGAAGAGCCAGCACTCCCCTTCCCTGCGAAGCACTAACGCCGATGCGCCTCTTGTTGGTGAGGGATACGCTGAGCCCGTGCCGAGGAAAGTTACCTCCATTGACATTTTAAATGCGCCGGTGCGCCACCTGAAAAAGAGATTTTGAGCTGCTGAACGTAGGGATTTATGCTGGGAAAGAAACAAAATTTTTGCTTTAAATGAAGGCACCCTGGGTACTTCAGGGAGAGGATCAAATTCCCCTTCACTTAAAAAATTTAAAAAAAAAACCTCCCTGGAGCAGGGTACAACTTTCAGACAACACCGTATTTACAAGCAGCAGAATTCCTTCTTACGTCAACAGAAGGTTGCAAACACGTGGCCTGCACAGAAGATCCTGGTTCATTACCTACAGAAATAGCCCTACCCAGCTGGGAACGCTCTAATCTTTAAACCCACTGCGATTTCTTTCTTCTTCGATTTAAACTTTGAGTTTTCCCCGCATGCTCCTTCCTCTGACAGTCTCTTCAGAACTACTTCCACCACACAGCTACTGCTGACATTCAAACGCCGTTACCGGACGTCAGGAGCGGGCAGCCTGGCACCGCAGAGGGGAAAGGTTCGCTCCCCTCACAACAACTTCTGAGACCGCCAAGAGGCACGAGCGACCCGATTCACTTTGCCTTTGCAACGCCATCCTTGAAAGCGACTGACGTTTGACTTCTCATCAGCCTTAAGTGAAACATCAAAGCCTACCGAACCTTTACCTAGCCTGAAGGCTGCGTGAAGGATCACGAGACACCCGTGGCAGCAGCAGGATCCACACAACCAGCCGCCCTGCCGCAGTCGGTCACCGATCCGCTACACCGTCGGGACGAGGAGCCCAGCCGGTCTGTGGGAGCAGGACACTCTGGACAGCTGCGCTGGGAGCAGAACTTCCACGCGCACGACACCACGTCGCCTTACACGGTGCGCTTTCTCCAGCCTTAAGTCCTCCCAGACTTCGTTCCTACCTCGACCTCAGATGTATTTCCACCCCATTTCAAGCTGCGGGCGCCTCGACAGCTTCAGATACCTTTCAAGCAAAAGAAGGTACCGTTTCTTAGCGTTTGCTGCTTTCAGAGGAGCTGCCACAACCTCCCGAAGGGAAGCAGTCCCCTTCCCAGGAGTGCTGGCAGGGCCCTCCGAAGCACTCCAGGGCGCGCCGTGGGGGTCAGGATAAGCACCCATCACCCCCCCACCCCCACCCCAAACGGCTAAAAGCGCATTAACGACTTTCCGGCCAGACAGGCCTCGGGCCTTACGCCGTGAGTGTGGGTCCCTGGGCTGGGACGCGGGGCCAGCCGTAACGCCGAGCCCCACGGCGGCCTGAGCCCCCCCGAAGCCCTCAGCGAGAAAACGCGGAGCGCCCAG
>VZSC01013677.1:0-32097 GCA_013398225.1 Steatornis caripensis | reverse complement strand
AGGGGCCGGGGGGCAGAGCCCCGCGGCGGAGTCGGGGTTCTGGTGGCGGCGAGGAGGGACCGGTGGGGTAGATCTTTCGGGACGATCCTTTGCGAAGGGCTGCGGCGCTCTAGGAAAGCAGGGCTGAGATCAAACGTCAATCGCTTTACCGACAGCCTGAGCACCTGGTTGGGTTGCCGAGCATTTGCAAAGGCCGAAAGGAAAACAAACAAACAAACAAACAAAAGCGATTTAGGCAATCGCGTACCAGTCTTTTTTCTTTCCAGAATAAACAAAATCAAATTAATTTAGGCAAAGGGAATGCATTTTATTAAGAAAATAGAAGACCAGAACGCACATTTCAATAGAGTTACAACATTATAAAGGAGAAAACCCCCCAATCTGTTCACATTTCAACACTACTTCTGTCTCAGCCAAGCACTGACCCTCCCAGGTAAAGCCAACCCCACAGAGATTACGCTACAACTGTTCCCACAAACGCTCCAACAGACTTGGCTGTATTTGCATAAGGTAGGTATGTTTAAGATGGAAATCAACGTAAATTATTTTGATGTTTCATTTCTTGA
The DNA here is from genome assembly GCA_013398225.1 of Steatornis caripensis. NCBI lineage: Eukaryota > Metazoa > Chordata > Aves > Caprimulgiformes > Steatornithidae > Steatornis > Steatornis caripensis. The sequence continues at coordinate 31,531 of VZSC01013677.1, read as the reverse complement.
CAAACTGGCCATCTTCCTGTGTGTGCGTAGTCCTAAAAGTATTATTTCCATTTTCATTGGAAAGGAACTACTTAAAGAACAGCTAAGTCGAAGTCAAAAGTACTCAGTGAGTTCAGCTCAATCCAGTGCCTGCTCCGCACACAGGGAATACAAACGCACACCATCGGGTTCCTGCACGCCAGGCAAAACATCCGACGCAAGAGACCTTATTTTTCCACGAGCTGTAGCCACAGTCCGCCATGCCACCAGGTACCGCATTCCCCACTTACCATCTCGCATCCTCACAGCGTGCTGCGGTTTGGGAAGCGACGGCAGGATGCATACGTCTGAAGCACGGTGAATCTTCGTCGTGGTTCACCCACAACACCTGCAGGTTTTCCGATAACGTGGTACTGCGTATTTTGGGAGTAGGTAGGTAGGTCAAGGTAGATCCACACAGAATTAGATGTCCNGAAGCGACGGCAGGATGCATACGTCTGAAGCACGGTGAATCTTCGTCGTGGTTCACCCACAACACCTGCAGGTTTTCCGATAACGTGGTACTGCGTATTTTGGGAGTAGGTAGGTAGGTCAAGGTAGATCCATACAGAATTAGATGTCCCTTCACCAGCAGGAACGACTCAAATTCAGCTGTCAAGTGGGTGCAATTAGCTTTGCTATCTAGAGCTTTGCTCTAGATTTTCTCCTTGCTCCAGTATTCAATGTAACACCAGTCCCTGCCTATTATGTACAGCTGTTATGAAACGGGATAGCAGTACGCATCATCTTAATAAGAGTCCAAAAGCGACAGTGGTTTTCTTAAAACTCAGGGACAGCACTTACAGCTGAGACAGAACGGGAGTGCAAACTGTACTGTTCTTACAGTCCGACCTGAGAGTCTCGTAGATGTGACGGCAGCGCTCAAATTCGCACCTTTGAAGTCAAGACCCAGAGCAAATGAAAGAATACAACTTGGATTTACCTAGGCCCAGAGTCAGCTGAACTAAAATTCACAGTTGTAGCTGTACAATAGTGATCCCTCTCCTGCCGGAGTAGTCACTAAACAGGGCCTCTAACAAAAAAATACAAGGTGTATCATTTATCTTTACAGTTACCACCAGAGGAGTGTGACAAAGGGTTACTTCACTTGCTCCTGCACAACCGTGCTGGAAAAAAAACGGTACAAAGACACAGGCCTACCACAGGAAACCTGTTAAACACCGATCCGTGTGTGAAGTGTCACTTGGTTTTAGGTTTGGAAAACAAACACGGCATCATGAAACATCACTGTTCACAAACATAACCAAGAACTTACGGGAGGAGTCACATTTGGGTTTTAAAATCTACCAGACACAACACTTTTAATAGTCTTCCTCTACATGTCAGTTGTTGGCACGCGGGCATACGCCTTGGGAACATACAAACCTTTGTAACGTCTTAGAACACAAATATTTAATTAAAAAAGGCAGCGCTCCCTTAGCTGCCTTTCTTCTCCTCCCCTAGACATCTCTGTACACAGCTGCCAAGTCCTGCTCCTGTTCGATTTTAAGGAAGCAAGTCTTGGGCCAGTCCTGGAAAAGACTGAGCTACTGACCTCTGCGGGGTTCCTGATCCTCTCAGAAGTGTTCTGTACATCCAGAACAATACCCTCGCAGAAGAAACAGGGAAGACAGACTTCTATACCATTCGGAGGGCAAAAGTCACCAGGGCTGCGTGAAGAGCTACAACACTAGTCATCCTTCAGGCGATACCTTTTTTTTTAAGGAACAGGATAAGCTTAACTTATGCTATGCAGCCTTACAAAATGCATCCCGGTGACAACTTTTCCCCTTTGCGTACTGCGTAAGAGAATTTTCTGTATAGCTAAACATCGGTAAATGCTTTTGAATAAGCCAGCAGACAGAAAAAATCAGGTTAAGTAGAGTATGAAAAAGGATCCCGTGGTTCCTTGCTAAGCGGCAAGATTAGCAGTTGTAATTAATTTGAAGATTAATTAGAGCTGAAGAACACATGAAACTAAATCTATATATTTTATTTCAAAAAAATCTGAAAAAGATGCGAGTGAAATGCACCTAAAACTTTGTGAGCTGCCATGTTGCTGACAGAAAACAATGGCTATGCACTAAAATTCCGCTGTGTCTGATTGCAAGCTATAGATGATACGCAGAACCTGATTAAGCAGCGTCCACGGGTGCATATGCATAGATGAAGTCGAACTGGTACCACTTAGCTGCCGTAACTGGGACAGGTTAGAGACGCACAGGCCTTCTCTGCTCTAGAGCTCTGACACACCTGCAGCCCCAAAAGGGCAGGGCTGCATTGTAACCGGAGCCTCCGAGCTGGTTAAAGACTGTTTTTTCCTCACCTGTGCAGAGGGATTTCCAGAAAAATTATGCAGGAACATCTGTACTTGGGAAAATCCCACTGCTGGCCAGTTCCAAACAATCCCTTTTGGCATCTGCTTAAAGACAGCACGGAGCCCGTGCCAGGAAGGGAAAGAAAGGATCGCACATCACAAAACAGGCATCTTCCCTCGGCTTGACAGCAGCCACTGCGAATTTCCTGCACAGGAGCTCCCTTTGGGAACCAAAACCGCTCTTGCCCACCCAAAGCAAGAGTCCCACTGTGCGCAGGTAACGCTATTTTCCCAAGCGCCAGGTTTTCCTAAGTACTCTCAGTGCTCACTGATTATGAGCCATGGCTGCACTTCTTGCCTGAAAAAAAAAAAAATTAGACTGAATAGGTGGAGGCAGATCTTTATTTTGTAAGACAGAATTTAGAGACCGATTGCCCTGTCTCTGTGATCACTGTCAGCCGGGGCACAAGATCAGCACGCGGAATATTTTTGTTACTCATCTGCCCAATTAGCGTGTCGGCAGAGGCGAGGCAGCGTGCGTTCCCAATACGCTTGAATCCAGTGGTGCAGAACACCACTGGCACACCGCAACAGGCTTCAAGCTAGAGTTCAATTTCCAGACAGTAAAAAGAATTTGTATGCTAAATAAATAATTTCTCAGTCAGATCACAAATTTAAATACAATAAAAACCAGGCATAGCAAAAATAGATGAAAAACGCATTCTTTGTAAAAACATCGTATGTGTGTGTTGGTCTTTTCTGTACATAGACTTACATACACAGGTTGCAAACCACGTACGCTACCCAACTCGGCAACGTAGCATTTCGAGCCCCACCAGACAGCACTTTAGCACAGTTTGAATACACAGTCTTTCCCCGACATTGCTGTTTTCTGTGTTTATATAATCAGTCTTCTTCCCTCGCTTAGTAAAGCCTCCCCAAAGTTTACTTTTTATCTAATACATGAACACAATTTGAAAATCAGACGCCGGGCACAGCAAGTGACAGTGACCATGCCGCCCAGGGAGGTACAGAGACTATTTTCCCTGTCCTATTTCGGGCCAATTCTGTGGAGCCTGCATTTTCCAATATAAATAAGGAAGAGGTGTTTCCCACGGAGAAATCCTAAGCAAGCTCTGCTTCATCTCTTTGGATTCCGGCTTCAAGTTTGCCAGTATAGCCCTTCTACACCTATCTATTTATCTATTTTTTGTCCTTTTTTTGCTTTGATGCAGCAAACTACAGAACCGCACATTATCTGTATTTCTGTTCCTGACATACCATCACAGAGACCAGATTTAGGGAAGCCACAGACCGTGACTATCGCTGCGTGTCCTTGCCTGCTCACACAAAGTCGCGGAGGGCACCTGAACCCGATACGCACAAAACAAAAAGGAACGCACACTGGGGTGTCTGTGCCCAACGCGCAGCACTACTCATTGCAAGGAAAAGATTCACCTCGCAGTTTTTGTTTCCACACAAAAACCCTGACAAGTTAAACCTGTAAACGGAGTGAGGAGGATGAAGCGATCAACTTACATCTTTCGAGTCCTGTATTCGCTGTGTACAAACTGAACCCTGTATACTGGACTGAGACCACAGGAAACGGTCAGACTCCTGTAAATGCATGCGTCAATAGCTGCCTGTAACGCTTTCAGCTTCATCAGCTGCCTGGGGGGTGGTTGTTCGAAGTGGCAAGTGAGTCCACTCAGGAGTTTCGGAGTCAGCGATGTCATGAAAACACCACACACAAGTTTTTTTTGTGAGACCAAGGGTATGCAAGGGAGGAAACAATTTAGCTCAGAAGAAACAGAATCTTGAAAAACTTAACAAATGAAACAAAAATCCTTTGGTACGTCACCTTGGGAGTTCACTGCAGAAAATCCTCCTGTATAATCTCTAAAAGATTTCCGTAGATTACTTCAATTCCTGCCTTTACGTGATAGCATTTATTATGCAACAGCGTAGCTTTGTTTTTAAAAGCTATTAAGTGATTATTTTCGGGCTTTCCAAGGATAGTTTTAACTAGTTCCCATTTCTCCTGATAACCGATCTCGCACGACGACGAAAACACAAAATCCAAAAACATTGCTGCAGATTCCACACATGCACGCCACGCTGCTCCTCAAAGCACAGTCAAAGAAACCGAGCAGCCAATGCCACAACGAAGCCTGCACATGGGCATCTTTAAACATCAGACAAAACAGAAAGCCCATCAGACTGTTAAATTTGTCTTAAGATGTCTTTTTTTTTTTTTGACAAATGCTCCCTGGTGATGTCACAGATAACGCAGTGTGACAACACCAGGACAACTAGAAGACTGATTATGAAAAGCAGAAATAAATCATTCTGGAAATCAGCTGCGATGAGACAGCTATGTTCATCATCAAATGCTCATAGCTAAAATACCATTAATGGAATTATTTAGTGTGGTGCCGGCTCTAAGCTAGAAATGCAACATCGTTATTTAAATTAGTTTTGGAGAGCTCTCTCATTCCCGTGACGGATGCCATCACCCATACACTTTACCAGGTACTCAGGAGAGTGGGGAGAGATCTATGTCAAGTGAAAAACAGGGTAACAAGGGGAAAAAAAGACCACAAAACGAGCGAAAATAAATTACAGGACTCAAAGATCATGATTTAAATTGGTCTGAAAAAGGGATCCCTGCAGAGTAGAAGATACTGCCTGAGGAGTGCGATCTTCTGATGCATCAGTGAACCTTAGATTCAGGCCAGTCATACACATCTGGCATGAAGGACTCGTATTCGTAGGTCCAAACCTTTGATCGAATGTAACGGTTCTTGTCTGCAGGTTCAGGGTAGTGGAAAGCCATGTTGTTTGCGTACAAAAATTCCATAACCTGCAAAGTTAAATCAGCACGCAGTTTGTGCCTTTTACTACATTCACATAACATCCACGCTTCCACTGCGGTACGTTTAGGACCCACAGACTGGATCAAGACAAACACCAAAGTCTTTTTACTATTTCTTAATGCCTTACCAGGGACCTGAAAGCTTAGTTTCAGAAAGCAAAGGAGGACAGTTTTGGCCCACCATCACTGCCAAACTGAAGCACCCACCAAACCCAAGATTTTTACAAGTGTCTCTTATTAAAGGCACAAAGGACTGGGTATTTTGTGCCCAAGCACCTCGTGTTCAAGGGTCATCCTGTGCAATTCAGCAGGTTAATGTACACATAAAACACTTTTAGTACAGTCCACTTTTATGCTTCGTACTCACCTTGACAGCAATATAAATGGAAACTTCTCTGATATTAGACAGTGGAGGATAAAGTCTTCCTTGTGCAAGTTCTTCATCAGTCAACTGTTCTGACAATGCCTGAGTCAGAAAAACAAAGAAGTTCGATTTACTGCACCCTGAATGGGATCAATGACATGCTACAACACCCGAGAGTTGCAGTGTTCTTACTACTAGAGTGCTCCCAAAGCACTGGAATAAGGCAGTCAAAATCTCAAAATTCTCCAAGATCAACTCTGCAATCTCTGCCCATATCACCAGATTCAGCTTGTAAGCATTTGGCAAAACAAAATCCTATTTTTTTGGAGGCTGAACTACCCACAACCACAGAAGTTCTAAGAGCCTGCAAGACTGCCCATGTGTTTGGCCAGTTGAGTCAGTGGTTACTTCGACGTGGTGGGTGCTCGTGCTCCGGAGCAGAAAGGCAGGAGAGGATGGGAGCCTGGGGGCCACACGCATCCCTGATCACATTGCCAGCTGTGGAACCCAGAGCAGGGCAGGAGGAGCAGGCAGGCCAGCTGCCACACCTGTGAGGCAATTTACCCACGGACAGATTTCTTAGTTGGGTGTTTGGTTTCTGGATGAAAAATAAAAATTTGCAATGGAAGCTGGTACTTTTCACAATTTGTTTCATCAAAATGCATTTCTTTTCCCATTGGGGAGGGATAAAACCAACAGAAACCAAACAGAAAACCACAGAGTTTCAGCAAGATTTGAGAACTTGCCCATCATGTCAGAAGCCACAGCCTACTCTGCTTCCACACTTACCTTAGCAGCTTCTAGGAAAACCTTATCACTAATATGTCGAACACTGCTGAGGATCACAGCGAGAGCCACGCCTACAATAAAATTATTGCCAATTAGGGCCACATCATTTTAAAATATGCAGCCTGCTGCCGAGAAGCTGCAAGTCATCTAGAATGTTATTTTTAAAAGTACTCCCATAGCTTTCTACACACATTCGCAAAATTATCACTATGTGTGCTAGTCACATACCGTTAACAGGTGGCTTTTGACAAGGGGTTGGAGCTTAGCAGCTCGGGAAGGAAAGGGAGAGAAAGGGCAAGGCAGAGAAACATCCCTCGTGCTTCTTTGATACCCTCCCTTGTGCAGACATAACTTCAAGAGGAGCGTATTGATGCTTATTTTCTCCTTCCCCCCAAAACAAGCAGAAGAATCCATAACGCATCAGCTTTCAAAGCCTTTAATAACATCCTTTTGCTTTCTCAGAAATATCCAGCTGGGTGAGCTCACTGTGTGCATACGCAGCTGCACACGCGTAATGTCCATCCTTAACTGATTTTCTTTCAGTCATTCTTCTGATTGAGTTCTCAGCTTTAAATGCCGGTAACACCTCTTCATGCTGCTTCACTAACTGTCCCTGGCAAGGAAACCCAAGAAGAGGTGCTAATAAGCTAGTCTTAAAGGTTAAAAGAAGATGATTTTATGTATTACCTGGAAAAATATAAGCATTGTTTCCTTGGCCTGGTTTGAAGGTTCTTCCATCTTTCAGAGTCACCAGCTCAAAGGGACTGCCACTGGCAAACAAGCAACGGCCCTGTTCAACAGAGGAAGAACACTAGTCAGGCAGCTTCTGAACAGCCGACAGTATGGAACAGTACAGTCATTATGAAATACAGGGACACCAGAGTCCCGCAGCTCCCACGCAGCTCTAGGACTGAGTCAGGAAGGTACCAGAGAGTGCAGCCAAATGCAAAAGGCAGACAGCCCTACTGAGTGCAACTGGATTCAAGCACATACTCAAATCCCTTGCTGACTCAATTTCTACAATCCCAGAACGACAACAACCAAACCCATCCTTTCCAGTAGGGCCTGGAAGAGACACAAGAATCAGTAAGGATCTGCGTGTTTCTCCAGCGGCAGAACGTGCAATGTTTCTGCAGCAAACATCCGGATGGCAAAAGAGGCACAAATACACATTGAATTGTGCAGCTTTCTAAGGAATGGAAGCAATCTGTTTATCATTCATTGTTCCTTAAGACATCAATGACTTAGAGGAACTACTCACACACGAAATAAAGTACTTGTGTGGTAACCATTATTACAACTGTAACCATGTATCAGGGATCATGGCCACAAGCCAGGACCCACCACCACAGGGAGCGTGCAAAGACAGCTGAGTAATGGCCACTTCCAAACGGAGACTGCAAGAGAAGTACAGGAACAAAGGGTCTCTTGTTTACTGATGGGTGGGAGGGCGAAGGGAGGGACTCTTGTATCACGCTTTTATTGCTGAGAGCCCTGAGAGGGGAGAATAACACAGTTTGCGGATCCCTCCTTTGAAAAGGATTTTGAGCAGCACGAAATGTTAAAATAAATACAGAGTTTGGAGCATGAAATATGCCCTTCCAATAAATGACCCTTTCCAGAGGCAGTAAAACCCCCGTAAGCAAAAAATCCTGACTTCCTTTTGAGCAACAGGTTTAATAACATCACTTTAAAACAGTTAAGGCTCCCCAGGACCACTACATTTGAGAATAAATTACTCAAAAAGCTAAAGACTCGGGAACTATGGTTGAATGTTAGGGTGTACCCTCGGCAACAGCCTTTTTGTGTAGGGAGCAAAGCATGCGGATGCATTTGAGGACAGGACCGAAAGACAATGAAAATTAAAACACAACAAAAGCCCACACAACACGCGGCGGAGGAGGGCACTAAAGCATCCTCAGGCTTTTACAGGTGCCATCTAGTGGAAAAAAGAATAAGGAGTAAAAGGTTAGTGATGCTGTCTTTGTCTCCTTACTGACTTCTAGTTTAGCCTAAGATGTCACTCCAGCCAGGATTAGGCTATTCCCAGGGTCAGAAGACACACGGGGCTGACAGCTCTGATCCCTAACTGCCTGACAAACTTTGCTAGTTAACAAACTACGTACAGTCAGAGAGGATTTTCTAGGTGTTTATCTCAAAGGGAAAAATATTACACGTTTTGAAAGGCAAACTATGGGTAAACCATTCCAGAGAACTAAAGAGCACTGTGAAAACAAACATTAGATATGGAGAAAAGCCTAAAGAGCCAGAAGCAGTACAAAATTTATTAATAAGGACTGGAACAAAATTACACCTGTTCATTTACTGACCAGTAGTATTTAATTGTTCAAATAACCCATGCCTATGAGTAATAACTTACAGAAAATCATGAATAAAAGGACATACGGATCCAATACAGGAAAAACCCAAATATCCTCTCTCCATTTGGCATGAACTTTTTCAATAGCACTATGCCCACAGAGCTACTTCAGTGAAGACATGTTACCACCCCTGAATCTAACCAGCACTGTCTTGCTTCTGCATCTGATAGTGACAACTACCCTGAGGTCCAGCTCCTTGGGACTCAACACATAGCCATGGGGAAGAAGCGAGCCTCTTCCCTTAAAACATCTAATGCTCTGTTGATACTGCAGAAAAAGTGCAAGCAAAAGTTAAGCTGATTCTCCCTCTAATAGTGCTGCTGGCCTCCTTGGGCCATCAGAGATGCCAGTAGTTTTTACGCTTATTTACGCCAGCTAAAGGCTTGGCTGTGTAACTAACTCATGTTTACTTTCCATCCAAGATACTGGAATTTAATTTTATGTATGAAACACTGTCCAACTCACTATTCTGGCTAATGCNTCAGAGATGCCAGTAGTTTTTACGCTTATTTACGCCAGCTAAAGGCTTGGCTGTGTAACTAACTCATGTTTACTTTCCATCCAAGATACTGGAATTTAATTTTATGTATGAAACACTGCCCAACTCACTATTCTGGCTAATGCAAGATATCCAAGAGATAACCATCTTCATTTCAAAGCGTTCTCGTTTACTGTTAAAAGCTAAGGTCTAGATTTTGCCCAGATGCTGGTGTTCCTGCCTAGGGTTCACTCTGGACCTGCAAATCTCCGTAGCGAGGGTTCCCTCCGAGCTGCTGGGCCCAGGAACACGAAGAGAATCTGGGTGCCAAGTGGAGATGATGGAGTTCTACCGTTCCCGGTGCCAAGCGAACACCACTGAGGTTGTAACACAGGAAACCAAGCCATGCTAACAGTGGAAGGAAGGCGTTCATAGATCTGCATCAAGAAGCAAGGAAAGATCCCCACCCACTCACTTTCAGATATGAGTCACTTGACTTGGGAGGGTATTTAAAAAAAAAATTTCTTTTCATGAGCCGCACCCCTGAAGTCTGCAAGCAGGCCCTGTGGACAGGGAAGAGATCACAGCAAGCTGGAGTCTAGGACGTAAAGGCAAGGCATTACGAGCCAGTTCAAAGTGGTAAAGCTAGCGCTGTGTCTGCCTGATGCTCCCTTGCCCCCACCTCCTTCCCCTCAGGCCCCCTTTGAAGATGATTAGTTTTATATAAAAAGTTGTGCAGAAGGATAAAAGACTCGCTTCATTAAATGCAAAACCAAGGTCTGGATGCGCTGGTGATAGTGTCGCGCTTAGTACGTATCAATGTTAATGCAAGATGTTTCTTTAAAAACTGAAGTAATTAAAACGTGTGGTGAGAAACAGTTAATCGATCACAGCTAAGAAACAGTACCTAGTGGTCATTCTTTTAAAAAGCAGTAACAATATTTAGGCTATCTTAAGCTTTGCAAAACGTCATTATTTAAAAATCAAGACTTCTTTTCAAATCACCTACATTTACTTTCGCCAGAAGACAAGAAAGATCTGCATTATTATGTCAGTAAGCCCAAGTAACAAGAAAATCATTCGGTTCTTGCATTCTCACACTCAGTAAACAGTTCTATCACTCAGTGCCACTAGGTCAACATTTCTAAACATTACATACCTCTGTTAATGTGTATGCTTCCTCCGCTGTGCATTCAGCTTTCACTGTAGGGTTACTTAGTGCAAATATTATGGGTCGCTCATTGATAGAGGCCATTGCTTTGATCACGTCCTGAGAGAAGAGTCGCCCAGCTCCTGCAACTCCTGAAGTAAATGGAAACACATAAAAATAGAATCAATACTTGACTGCCTCAGGGCAGATGACAGTGACTGTAGATTAAGTTCATGTCACCCCTGAAGTCTCCTACTCAGAGGAAAGCATCGCAGGCTTTTCTAGCAGCAGGAGATGGAAACTAGGCACTGCTCTGTTAGTGGCTGCTTAAATTTCTCATTTTCACAGGAACATCTAATTAATGTGTTCCAAAAGCCTATTTTACATGATTTTTTGTATTGATCTGCGTAAAGAACTCTTATCGCTGCCCTGGATAAGCAAGTGGGAACTCCAGGTTCTCCACAGATGATTCATCCTCCCTGGGTGTTAATTGTGCAATGCATGTTCCCGCCATACTGGTATTTCTGACTCCACCCAAGACCGTAGGTTCAAACACATTACAGTGGTGTACGTTTGTACGACGGCTACAAACTTCAGGGTAGCTACTGAGCCAAGAAACTTTTCTTTTCTAAATAAATCATGTGCAAAGGAAGTCGCAGAGTTTACCAGGAAATACCTGTAATCCCATCTGACCCCTGCAGATATATAACACAGTTATATATCAATACCTACATATGTCAGTGAGCTAAGAGGTATCGGGGATCCGCAGTATGAAACAGCTCCTTCGAGCCACGCTGCTGGCAGATTCTGGCCAAAGAAGCTGACCGAGGGAAGGAAGGTCAGGGAAAAAATTAATTACTCAAGTTAGGGAACTCCTGTAAAGCAGAGAACATGGGGTTTGCAACTGCTCTCTCCCTTGCTGCTGGAGTAGGGAATGTGCCTGGGAAAAAGGTTCTGTCTTTGTCTTCCTGACTGCTGGTGCCCTTCATTACAGTTTCAGTTCATTGTGAACACGCAGTCCCTGAGAACACCACGCTCAGTGTTTTCCAGGAAAGGCCCAACACCGGCTGGACAGGGCTAAAGGAAGCAGTTAACAAGGACACGAGCTGCAGAAGAAGCATCACAGCTGCAATGAAGGATACACCGAGAGCTGACCTGCAGCTAGGTGTATTTTCAAGTAGAAAACCGACCTCACATTTTCATCTTACTTACACCAGCAGAAAGGCCGATCACTGTCACCAACCCCCTTGGAGCCACGTTAGCAAACGTAATGCAGCAAATAACCAAATGATAGAAACAAAAATAACCTGACTTACCAATGATAGCTGAAGGCCGAAGTACGTTCACTGCCTCTACAAATGTCTTTGGTATCTGCTCTGGAGCCTGATGCGTAAATGGTTCTTGATTGGAATCTACCTTTTGTTCTCGGCCCTATACACAAAAAGTTGATTCTTCTTGTGAGAAGGACACGGAAAGCACTGGCCATCTGTACTGCAGTATTTCAAGGCACAGTGCACCCCTACCTGAACCAGCAAACCGTATTTGTCAAACATCCATATTCTCCTGTAGGCTTCCTCAGCAGAAACACCACTTTCCATCATAGCCATAACAATGAGATTTGCAATTCCCAGGGCAGCCTTGTGGAAAAAAGGACTTTGATTTTTACCAAGGCACCAAAGAGGTCTGTTATCACAACCACTACCCTGTTCAAGATCCCCGCAAATAAGCATTTAGTAAGCCAGCTCTGAAACGCAAGCAACGCTTGCCTAGAAGGGGGCAGACTCCTGGGATCAACAGTCTTCACGCAAAAGAGGCAGCTCTCCTGGATACTGTGCCCCCACGCCTGTAGCAGTTCAGCAGCCACAATAAAGCAGCCCAACCAGACAATAAGGACAAGTTAGTGCTGCAGCTCTCCCGTCCAGAAACCACAGCCTGGTTTTTGTGCCCAACTGCTTTCCAACCCTCCCTCCGCTCCCGCTGCCTGTGATAAAAGCCTTGCAGAGGGCGGAAAGGGGATGCTGGCAGTGCTTCCCGCCACGTCCCTTCTCTTGGCCCGCTGCAAGCACTGCTGAGTCTGGCAGGAGAAATAAGGTAGAGGGAAACGCAGAGCTCAGGCAACAACACAACATCGGCCAATTACTGCAATCTGGACCTTCCCCAGCTCAAGAAATTTTCAGCTAATTAAGTTATTTTGTCAGCACCACAAAAGCAATTTTGCTGATATACCAAGAAGCACAGCGCTGGTCCTGACACTGCAGCCCCAGTAACTAACTAGTGTCTGCTGCACACAGCCACTGATTTAACTTGCTCAGAAAACCACTGTGTACTTCCCTCCAAATTAACAGATGTTCTTCCCCTCTTTCTTACTAATTTTACAGTAAATTCCCCTTCAACTACACACAAGTCCTGATGCTTTTTTCAAGTCTGTGTAAGAAAGTGAGAAACTCCAGGCCTTGCAAATGTTAAAGACCTTTCAAATTATCATCTTTAAGCAGGCAGTCCCTTCTGTTAACGTATTTCGCTGGCTTTATATAAAAAGTTCTGCAGTGGAATTCAGAGAACGTGACTCTCCACAAGTCCTATAGAACCAGAAACTACACAGTTAAATCTCTTGGTGTTCTAGAGCATGTAAGAGAACTCACCTCTCCTGCTCCGAGGAACAGCACTTTCTGCTCTGCAAGTGGTTTACCAGTGGCTTTCTGTGCTGCCAGCAGTCCTGCCAAGGCCACCGAAGCTGTCCCTATAAAAGTAGTATGCATCTAAGGAGAGCTNGTTCTAGAGCATGTAAGAGAACTCACCTCTCCTGCTCCGAGGAACAGCACTTTCTGCTCTGCAAGTGGTTTACCAGTGGCTTTCTGTGCTGCCAGCAGTCCTGCCAAGGCCACCGAAGCTGTCCCTGTAAAAGTAGTACGCATCTAAGGAGAGCTGGACAGATCTACATGGCAGATTATGGTTTGAGGCAAGTTTTTTGCATATACTTTAAGGAACATAAACAAAGGCTATACCTTGAATATCGTCATTGAAGGTACAATATTTCTCTCTGTATTTTCTTAAAAACCGAAAAGCATTGTGGTTTCCAAAGTCTTCGAATTGGATAAGCGTGTTCTGGCCATACCTACAGAACATGGCAAATACTCCTATCACTAGACACGTAAAGAAATAAAGTCAATTTAAACCAAATCCTACACGTAATCAACTATCTTCGGAAAGAAGATGTCCTCAGGCCTTTCACTGCTTAAAACAATTCCATCTCCGTTCTGTGCATATTTAACAGGTAACTACAAGCAGCGTGTTCCACATCACACACAAAATCACTACAGAGCCAGAAATACAGCCATGTCTCTTGACTTCTAGTCCCGTCCCTCTTCCTTAAATGCCTGTTTCACAGAAATCACAGAATAGTTTGGGTTGCAAGGGATCTTTAAAGGCCATCTAGTCCAAACCCCCTGCAGTGAGCAGGGACATCTTAAACTAGATCCTGTTTCAAGGCCAACGTGTTATAAAGGGTTTTTTCCAATTGTTTTGGCCATACTTCCCTGCAGAATATTCAGTGTCGTACCTGTCTGTAATGGCTTCCATAAATTCATCAATTAGGTCATCATAGACCTGCGAGCGATCCCTTTTTTGGTACAGGCCCATATAAAATGGATCTTTTAAGAGCGTCTGAAAAAGAATAAATCACAGACAGCGGCAGGATGAATCACTTCCTCAATACACGCTTCCCAGCGTTCACAGTAACACACTTCACACCAAAGACATTGCATTTATATAGCCACTATAACTGCCTCCAGTCTGTATCGATGCTCGGTAATTTCAGCTGGCACTTGAGGTTGGCTGCTTTTAAAATGGAACAAATCAATACCGTGAACAATAAACTGCTTTAATAAATCTGATTCACATTTTCAGCTTCTCAAAGTCAGGTCAACCTGACTGTTTATTTCAGTGTTCCAGCATTCAAATTACCTCCAAATGCACCATTTCACTGACAAATTAACTGGTGTTTTTCAATCACGGATATGTAACGATATAGTGAATTCCAAATCATTTAGCCTTACATAAAAGATTTGGCTTTCTCTTAAACAAAAGCGCTCAAATAAAAATCTTCTCTTACGGTACTACATACTCTTAAATAAATACTTTTCATAGGGATAACTTATGGCAAGCAAAGTTCAGTCAAACTCACTGTATTATCAGTTCCAACGTCGATGCACACAGGCAAGCATTTATCTGGATGTATTCCTGCACAGGCTGTATACAAACACAGTTTTCCTACTGGAATTCCCATCCCATACACACCTAGGTCTCCAAGACCCAATATTCTTTCTCCATCAGTGACGACAACAGCCTGAAAACAAAAGCAGGTGAATTTATAGATGATCATTTAAATTTATGAAGTTTAGAGCAATACCAGCTGTGGTTTTTTCCAGGCAAAAATTCAGGTATGTTTGCACAAACAAAGAATAGATTACAAGGAATATTTTACTTGAAGCAATAATAATAAATGAATAATAATAATAATGAACCTGCTATGCTCCTTTTTCTTTGCTGAAATCCACTGCCCAAATCTTTGAAAGCTAAGTGGGAGAGATTCAAGCCGCCGTGTGGAACAGCAGCTTGTAACATGGGTTTATGATTTCCATTTGTAAATCCAGACATCCAAAAGGTCGGACAAGTATCATTCACCTCATCTCCCCCAACTGGGTCACACAGGTTTTAATGGCAACATTTGGGCCTCCCAACTACCACTTCTGCGTCCTAATCTGAGGACAAGATCACCTCTCCTACCACCACATAACATACTAAGTAAGGCCCAGAGGTGCAGCCCCCAATGCCTCCCCAAAAGGTGGAATGATGAAGTAAAACAAGAAGTTTGGCAGGTCTAGTTCTCATCATCACTCTTTACTCACACCAGAATCTCCTGTTTAGGATAGAACACTGCTCTCCAAGATACATGTTATCTTCTTCAGCTATACTTTGCCTTCATCATCAAGTAAGTACCAAGGACGCATTATGCAGCATTTACATTTCCATCAAATACGAACCAATCTTAAGAAGCTCAACTGAGATTAAATAACAACTAGGAAAAAAAAATATACAGTGGTAGTACCTTAACGTCATTCTCCGGCCAGTTGTTCACAATTGACCTTATATGGCCTCTGTCTGAGATAGAAATAAATAATCCTCTGAAAGAAAAAAAACAAGGCAGAAACATTTTATAGGTGGCAATTCGAAATTTCACCTTGTTTCGTAAAACTAAACATCAAACGGTAAAATTTTCTTCAAACTGAAAGCCATCACGGCTTTCCAAAGTCGCCATCACGGACATGAATCGCTCAAAGGACGATTTCTAATATGTAAGTCTGTAAGCATACAGAGAAAATACTTTTCATGGCGCTACTTGGGTTGTACACTACTGCAGGCATTCACCTCCTCTAGAGCAAAACACCTCTGGTGTCAGCGTCAGGCATGACAGGATCTATGCTCCCCTGTAAGGGTATGAGAAGGGAACATGACCCTAAGCCTGGCTTTACCTTAGTGAATCTCCGTTCATGACATTACACAAGGTGAGGGTAGGGAAAAGAAAGACAAGACAGGGACTGAGCACACTGTCTTCTCCAAGACCAGGAGGAGAACAGTGCTTCCCAGTGCTGAGTGCTCCTCCGTGGGAATGTGGGACGGGAGGCAAAGGAGCAGAGAGGAGCAAAGGCGAAGAGAAGCATCCGTGTTTCTTCTGCTGTCCGTGGTTAGGAGGAAAGGGGACACAAAAGGCTCAGCAGAGGTGGTAACAGGTAAATTACCAACACTTGGGAAGTGCTGGTTCTGGGTGAGAAAGGGGCACATCCTGAGTTCCAGTTCACAATGCTGCTTCTTGTACAGACAACTTCTAGAGGGGGACAGTTTTCAAACCGGTCTATAATACATACAGAGATGTGGAAGAGGAAAGGAAGTATGTGACAACTAAGAGCACATATTTCACATCCCCTGACCCAGATCAGGAGCAAAACCACTAGTTTCTTCCTGTCTTTATCACAGCAGCTGCACTACGCAGCTGAGTCCTCGTGGCGGCGAAGGATCAGTCCTTCCTCCACACAGCACTAAAGCCCTCAAGCGAGAGGACTCCAGAAAAACACTTTGAATTGTGGCGAGAGTATCATGGAAATGAGCCGAAACGACTGCCAGTCTGAACTGGATTCCTCAACACAGAGCTAATAACCTGAACGGCTGATTGGAAGCCACTGTTGAACCCAAACCAGATCCCTGCCAAGCATATTTACCGTGTCAGGATAACTGAAAGCTGACTCCTGGTAGCAGCCGCTTTAATACAGGGACTATCTGCACCCAACGGAGTCTGCTGAGCTACCGTGAGTCAAACCTCTCTTTTCCTGCTTCCCCAACATCTCTCCTCACACGCTGCTCGCTGCCCTCTGCTCCTGCACCCAAGATGTCTCACGCTGTGCTGCTCTGCAGAGCATCATGACAATCTCTCCAGCACTGGGACCCTTTGCCACCAGCAGGAACATCTTGGTCACAGCTTCGATTTTGCTGGAGCCACTGTCAGCCTGAGCTTCCTCCAGCAGATCTGCTGTACAGGTGCGCGTGCACTCGTGTTTCTGCTGCTGTGCAGGCTGCATGCAGGGTTGCACCGGGGAATACATCTAATAAATCTACCTGAAGTTACTCCTCTTGAACAGAGGGTGAGACCGGATGAATCCGGAAATCCCTTTCCATCTACACTTTCCTCCGAATGCTCTGTCCTGATACAGATCCTCAAGCTCACAGGCGTGATTTTGAGAGTTGGAGAAAGCCACAGCACGCTCCTCAGAGTTGAAGAGCTGCATGGCCTCTAGGAAGAGCTGGAGATGGGGCTGACGCCCTGCACTTGCAGTATTTATGTGTCACATTCCCGCTTCCATTTTCAAATGTTCTGTTTTCCAACATAAACTGGGTCTTGAGATCTTATTTAATGAACTATTACTGCCCTGAAGTGGCACAAGTCTTGTGTAGCTGAACCCAAATGAAAACGAACTAAAACTTTCCCAAACCTTAGGCAAGCATATAGAGAAAATGATAATAAGAGTAGCAGCAATATATATCTATTGTTCTTACTTTGGTCTCCTGAAGATGTGTCCATACTGAGAGCAGGCAAGGCCTACTGTTGGCGTGTACACAATTGGCATTAACCGCTCGATATCATCTTGTAATACCCTATAGAATAATTTTTCGTTTCTCTCTTGGATACCCATTATGTAGATATACCTGAAATCAAGCAAAAGAAAAAAAACAAAAACAACGCTTACTGCTTCACATTTATGCTTATGGAAAACAACGTGAAAAATGTCAAAGCAAAACCCAAACTTGCTTCATATTGTTTCTTCATGAAATTCCTGCTTCCACTCAAGTTGGGCTTTGAGCACTAAACAAAAGCTGGAAAAGAGAGAGTACCAGTACTAAAAAGCTGAAATTGAAATACTGGATACGACATACCATGCACCCTAACAAGTTAATGCGCAAACATGCATTGTGATAAAAGATAACTCATGGATTTATTACGGATGCACCTGGGAGTCTCATTCCTGTTTAAAAAAAAAAATTATCAGTGAAAGAATTTTTCATCCAAAAAAAGTAACATCCTGACAGCAAGGTCTTGTTAATCCTAACATTAACACAGCTGTAAAACAGATTAACTCCTAACGAAACGTTAATTTTGAAGGACTTACCTAGGTGTGTAAATTAAACTTGCGTTCCTGCAAATTTACCTACTGCTCTACCGTGTATCAATTCACATTCAGTCTTGCTGACCCGACAATGTAAAGATAAATGAATTCGCGATTCGCCTTAGGCTGCAGCAACCGGACATTTTGCCAATACAGACGACATGACCGTTTCAGATCAACAAGTGTCATGACGTGGATTTAAAAGCCGTGTTTCTGTTTTCACGAGAACAAAAGAGTTTTGATGTGGTCCTGTAAGCCTCAAACCATTCCAATGCTCCTCTCGCTGTTAGGAGACTGGGTATTTTTACATGCAGATATACACAGTAATGGGATGCTAAAAATATGCCATTCTAAGGAAAAAAAAACCAAATCAAAGTCCTTCATGGTTTTTTTCCCCCACCAAATCAGTGAGTTAAACAAAAAAAAAGATTGATATTAAAAAAATTACACATTATGAGACTCAAAATTCGGATCCTGTAATTGCTTTCTAGCATTAAGTACTGTATGTGATAAACACTCTTTTTTGTACCTAGTTATCAAACCCTCAACTTACCTTAATTCTCACGTATTTTTCTAGCTGCTTTCTCCTTCGCCCGAATAGTTCTGTGCTCCAACGACCTGCCACCCAAATCTTACATGTTACAGAAATACATATTACAGTAAGGTTTACAGCTTTGGTACTGGCTAATTTGTGCCCATTCTTTTTCCTTACCTCATGGCTATGGAATATAAGAAAAAAGCTCCCCAACCTCATTTAGCCAGATGATGAACGGAGAACTAATGAAAGCAGTTTTCTGTGCAAAAGTGAAAATAACCTCCAACAGCTGAAAAGCCCAGTGGAGGCACAGAAACCTTCTTTGGTTATCCGCATGCAATAGTTTTCAGCAATTCCCATTTATTTGCACGACAAAACAAGGCCAGAGGAGTGCTTACTTTTCCAAGGGGTCAGTCATTTTTGCCAAATTCTTATGGAAGCGTAAGGCTTGGATGTCCTGTGTCTCTATTTTAGGAGGTAGAAGTCCTTGCAACCCAAGCATTTGCCGTTCATGTAACGTAAAGGCCATACCCTGAAAACAAAGAGAGGTGAGAAATAATTAGCAGTTCTTCCTCTAGCATTTCTATTTATAATGTATTTCTGTTTGCCATTTCTGACTATCCACCGCACCCTTTTCTCACAGCAGGTGCCACGGCAGACAGGGTTTGGACATATTTGCCTCTGCTGAGGATCTCCTCGTCCTTTGTGGGTATCCCTTTTGACCACAGCTTTTCCACACCTCTCAGTCCTCATGCCCTTTGCCAGATTTCATTTTCCTCCATGAAACTGGAGAAGAATTAAGAGATCCCACTGCAGACAGGCTAAAGTTTAAAATAACAGCTGCTTCTTGAATTGTTTCATAGAACAGAAGGTTGGCCAGGAGCATGTTGGTCACCCAGTCTGGTCCCTACAATCACAGTAACATTTAGTCCACAGAGGTTTATCTGAATTGCTCCGTTTGCTGCTTTTTTCTACGTGCTTTCCATAATCCAGCCGGATCCCAAAGTTACTGAATCGCCCTAAAGCTTCTATCGAGATCACAACTGCACCCAAATCCTTCATTTTTTACTTAGGGCTAGAACTAATCTATTCATCTTAAGCTGCAGTAGTTGTCTTCTATGAAAAAGCCTCATTTGCACCAAATTAAGTTTTGGAAGAGTTAAACTGCAAAAATATCCCACCATTTCCATTCTTCTCTGCTTTAAGGGGGATGAAGAGTTTCATTTATTGTTATTTAAATACCAGGCTGAATTATTTAACAATAACATTCAGCCAAACTGGCTTTTCACTTAGGACACAAACAGCCCGCCCGCTGTGAGCTACCCACTAGTGGAGACTGACAGGGGCAGTTAACTCCTAGGTGTAACTTTGCAAAACGTTAACTGCTCTGGGTCCAGATTGACAGCCAACCTGTCTCAAAGCACTGACCCCACTCCCCACAACGACCGACCCCACTTTAAGTTTGCCACTTCCGAAAGAGCAGCAACAGACTTTCCTTATTTCAGTTTATCCAACTGTGTCAGTTCAGTGAATGATTAAATCAATATTTGCAAACGCAGGAGCTGAAAACCCACGAAAGCCTTCGCTGTGCCAAGTCCGTGCATCAGTCTGTGAGCAAAAGCAGAATCAGAAAGGGGAAAGTCTGCTAGCTGCAATGTTTTGAAAGAGACGGAAACAAGGAACAACAGCTCTGCTCCAAAACAACACTGCCTTTGTTTACTAAAGCAGCTAGATTAAAGAACAAGAGCACATTTTCTCAAATTTCCCCATGCTGGAAGCAGCTCATTACTGCCAAGCTAAAAAATTAAAAGGTTTATAAAAACAAAAAAGCTTTCTAAAATTTGTTTTATGCCTTGTAATTACATTCCAAATTCCTTCCAGAACAGAAAAATCACAAGAAAAACAAATTAGAATAAAACCCCATAAATTCAGATTATATATTTCCCCCTCTGCTATGTTTGCATAGACTTCCAGAGATATTTGTAGAAACCATGCCCATTAACAAAAAAGCTCTAGTTTAGAGGCTACATTTAGTGCAAGTCAGCATACTTGAAAGGTTTATAACCAATAAAACCGCTCTTTAGGAAAAAACAGAATTAAACGATCCATATTTCCACATATTTTTTCTCTTTGCTTATTTAAATCACATTTAATATCAGTTGTTTTGACTGCACTGATTTAAGCAGTCCACCTGCTCCTCTGTACTAAGTCTATGCTACGTTCTAAAGTAACTGAATATTTGAAGAGTTAAAAGCAAGCTACTTTCCTTCCAGAAAAAAAAATTAACAAAAAACTTCAGTGTTTTGCAAAAAACACTTCAAAATACTTTTTGTACAAAGCTGTATTTAACCCTGAAATAGATTGATGCTTCGTATTTCCGACAACCTTCCATGTAGTAGATTTGACATTAAATACTCAAGTTATATTTTTTTCCTGCTATCTATCTGTGAGCAAGCCATTTTTTTCCTTCCCAATGTAATTGTTATTCTCAAGCATTCTTCCAATATTGTCTGTAAACAGATTTCACATGAGGGCTTATTCCTGCATTTTTTACCCTTGCTGCTAGGTATAGCAGTCACTTCAGCTATGTGATTTTTTTTTTTTTTTTAAAAACTGATTGGAGTAACCCAAAACTTCCAGGGAGAACACAACCAGCAAGTAGCACCGGCGTGAGAAAAAACCCACAAGAAACACATGCTGTATGCCCCCTTTTTTTTTTTACATAAATTGCAAAGAATCTACTTCAGTGTCACTTCTACAAGCTTCACAAGAAACACTCAAAGATTCTCCGGGAATGTAAATGCATCTTCCAAAGCTGCACGGAAGCAAACCACGCAAAAGCACATCTCGGCTATCTTCCCCCTTTCCCTTAACTACCCCATAAACTTGTTACCATCAGCAGTTCCTGCCTTTTTAAAACAACCGCTCCTCAACACAAACTGTACTCGCAGCGCCAAGTGATTCAGGATACGAAGCCCAGTACAGCTGGTAAACTTCTGTAATATTTTGACTGTTACTTCAGGCACTACAAAACCAGAGAAGATGCCAAAAGATTTCCGCTATTAAGAGGAGGGTGGAGGGGGCGGGGAAGCTTAATCTCTTTTCAGAAAACGTATAAACATTGGTCAGTAAAGCCGCTAACGCCACTAGTTTAAGGCACATCGAAGGCCAGAATCCCTTCAGCGGCACCACGCTGGCTACACTGACCCTGCTGTGCTCTATAAATCAGCTGAAATACCTCACTAGCAAAACCTGCGCCTTCCCCATCAGAAACTCTCAAGTCCCTGAAAAATAACGTCTGCCTAATTTCTAATTTTCACTATTAGCGCGACACTGGGACATGGCTTTTCCTTCATTTCCCTGCACAGTGAAGCCAGCGACCTTAAACTACCCAGTTCCTTAATAACATCGAATGAGCCCTGAGGTTAGTACTAAGCGGAACATCTCCCCATCTTTACTCAGTTTATTCACATTTTTTCCAGTCTATAGGCAACCTGGATTTTCAGTGTATCTGGAGTTACAATAACATTAAACACAGTGAATTTTTAAGTGGTACTAAGTACTTCCAGCTGTTCATTTACGCGATAATTTGATTTTACCACATTAAAAGGCACTTTAATTTCTGCCCAGGCCTAACTCAGGAATCTGAACGCCATCAGCCTCCATACAGAAATTAAATCCTTGTTCCAGCTACAACAGAACAAATTTAGTCCAGAGCAGCACTATAAAAAACCCAGAGCCCTTCCAACACTTGCTGTATTCCCATTCATCATCTTGATCCATGACCATCGGCTGCCTCTTGTTTTGCATTCGGGATTACGGCTTGTTCCCTGTACAGCACCTCACAGGACGGAGACTTTCCTTAAAACTCACGTGCCTAGGAGCTGCAGTATTACAAATTTCCTAGCCTTTCCCCTCATTTTATAAGCCCCGGTACAGCTGGACAGAAACAGGGATTGGTTCCCAGCGAAGCAGGAGGCGCTCAGCAATTTGCAGCGCTGGGACTGATGTTCTCAAAGAGCACTTAAGATCCTAGCACCTACTTAAGGGCCAAGTTCCCTCTGGTTTCAACTGGGATGAAATGCCTAAATACTTTAATGATTCGGGCTTAAGTCACGGGGATCACTTTTTGGCTTCCTTTGACCCACAGTGCTAGGGGTCCGTTCTCCAAGTGTTATCCATGGACTTTCCCTTAGATTCGTTTCCTCAGCCCTCTTTACAGCTCAGAGAAAAAGCCTGTCCTTTCTCAGATAGCACAGGCAAAGCGGGGAGCTTAGGAGAAAAAACAGCACGCTTCGGATTAATGAATACGCACGGACAAATTTATTGCAACAAAACCAATGTACTGCCACGGGGAAAAAAAAAATGGAGGCAAGTAAAATGAAGTGTTGACAGTTTTTTAGTTAAGGCAAGCTCACTTTGAATCACCACGTACTGTGCCTTTAATCACAAACTATCCGGCACTGGGACTTCCCTTTGGCCCTAACAACTGGGCTCTAATACACAAAGCGAGTGGTGCTATAAATACCAGCGTATAAAAATTCTAGTTGCCTACTCTGCACGAAGGTGAACACGAGACCTGAATCCTGCAAGCGTGATTTTTAGAGCACCACTGAGTAAATAATACTGAGAGGTTTCTAAGCAGAGAAGTACTAGTGGTGAGAATTTGTTCCCCACCTGCAAAGTCCTGCAGGCATATATATATATAGGAGGGGATACCTTTACCCAAAACCATACTCTCAAGCATTCCGAAAACCTGTACAAATAACCCATTCAAAGCCCCTGGTAAAGATGTAAATGCAGGATATAGCCAAACATGCCGCTGTTTGGAAAATGCGAGTTAGCCTACTTCACAGGGAAGATTTAATCAAATGGTTTTCACGTACTTCTAATCGTTGTTACAACACACTCAGCAACATATCACAGGCTTTGAAGCAGCATCACAAACATTTGTAAAATAAAGTCGATTTTACACTGGATTGTGCGCCGCTTCTCTTAACTCTGCTTCCTTTTGCTACATCACAAAGTTCACTATTGCACAACACGTCTCCACTGCAAATTAATAACGTTCACTCATATGAATCAAAGGTGTACTTGCTATATCAACCACAGATTCAAAGTTTCTCCGTCTTTATGAGACTAGTGTGGAATATGGGAACCTCCTTTGAGGTTCCTCCTTCTTTCTTCCTTCATTTTTAAAACTCAATTTCATATCTTTGTTCTTCCAGAAACAGCAGAGTATACACACCGGAGGGTATGGCTGACCCAGCACAGCAATGTACTCCCTGCTGAATGGGGGAATGGCCCACACCTTCCCCAGGTTATGAAGCCTTTAAAGACCTTCGTCTCTCTGCAGGCAAAGATGCCACCAGTTCTTGTACTGCCTCTGCATGTTTGGAACCAGATGTAAATCACTTTGCCTGCTGAACCAGACTTAGATAACCCGCTGTAGCTCTCATTTACTTATGACATGGCTTCACCTAAAAACATTCCCCTGCAGAAAATGGGAAAAAGTCAGAAACAGAAAGCCTTTACACACCAGCAAGAAGGTCATCCAGCCTCTCCAGGGTTTGTTTCCAAGCACCAATGGTTATGGTAAAGCTGTACATTGCAAACCATGAGCATGATGACTGAAATGGATCATCTACACTATACAGCATCACTGAACACCTCAGAGACATTTCATTAAACTGCTGTTTTCCTAACTGAGCAGATGCCATTGCTTTTGTTCTCCTTTAATGGCACTAACCTTAAAAAAAAAAAAAAAAAAACAAACAAAAGAATTTCAAAACCAAGACAGCTTCCTTCCTTTCTCCACATACCATCCCAGCAGCTCATGGGTCCTGAGCAGAATAGCTGATCCAAGTTAAACAAGGTGCAATACTACCTGCCACCTTTGGCACCCAGAGCACCTTTTCAGCCAGATGATAAAAGCTGGTTACAGATTAAACAGTTCCATCTTCCCACACTTAATTCCCTTTAAAAGCACGCAGATCTCAAGGAAGCTGATAAAAGCTGCAGAAGCACGGCCGTGCAACCTCCATCCAACAATCTCCCCATCTCCAAACCAGCTGCGCAGGACCCAACACTCGCGGTGGGATTTTGGGGCTGGGCGTGCACAAGGAAAACTAGCAGTTTCTAGCAGCTTCCTGCCTTGTAGGATCTTCCTTTGTGACTGATCAGAAACTGTTGGTAGTATTTCAAGCACTGCATGACAATTACCATCCGAGTACATCTCCACATCCTGTTTATCCTGGCTTCCCCAGAAAGGCAGATGGGGCATTGCGTATTCTACACCCTGGCTGCTCAACTCAACTGACACAGTCTTAAAAAGTATCAAAATAAATCAAATGTGTCAAAAACCAGCGTGGTGAGAAAGGGCAGCGGAAGGGGAAAGGAGCGTCTGCTTTTAGATCTTCATACAATCTTTCTTCACAGTCTCTTGTCCTATCCTATTTATTTTGTCCAACTATCTTTAACTTTGGGTTGGGTTTTGGTTGGTTGGTTGGTTTTCATCCTGAACTGGAAACACATCATTGGAATATTTGCCAGAAGCCAGCGAGGTCACGTACATCTCCGTTAAGAGCACTGATTCTTTAAACAAAGGTAATCTATCAGAGTTTCTGGAAGTATTCAGTAAGGCATAGATGAAAATGAATTGGGCTGAAAAAGCTAGGAATGAACACAAATGAAGTTGTGATTAATGGTCTAGCTGAATATAAGCTATGAGAACACGACCACCCATGTGGAAGATACACACTGGGACAGTTCCTCAGGAATCGGTCTGGGATTAAACTGCCACTGGTGACACCATCAGTGAATTCTTTTTTACAATTTATCATGTATTCCCATGCACATGTGCCCAGGCACATACATACGTACAAATTCGTGTGCATGCACGCGTGTGTTTAATGCAATGTCCTAAAGATACTTAGCGAAGCTAGAAATTTCAGAGGCGTTGTCAGTAAAGGAGAATGATATTAAAGAATAAAATAACCAAACAATACTGAGGAACAGAGTAAAAGGACAAGGGGTAATGGAACCAACTGTACAAAATACACTCATGCGCTTAAAGAGTAACAAGAAGAACTGATGCCACAAGGTAGAAAAATCACCAATTAAAACACAGAAAACATCACAAATTATTCAGAGTCACAAATCTTCTGCAAGCACAAAGAAACCAAACGTACAAATAATGTTACAGGTCACGTATTTCCAGTGAAGATAAAGACACACTGATGCCGCTCGACATGGCCAAAGAGACATTGCCAAGGTCGGGGATCATCTACTCACGCATCATCTGTTCCGTGCTGGAAGAAGAAATCCCAGCCCTTGAGTGAGAATCTGGAGCATTACCACAATATAAATAACAATTTAATTGCCAGTACTAAACAAATGAGATTGTCCTAAGAGCATTTAAGCACCCAATGAGCTTAAAACGCTGCCTTGGCACTGCAGGGATCTCCAGCAGAATACAAGGTCCTGAAGCCAATTAACTGTAATTTGAATCCCTGTCACAGAGCAGAAACCAAACATCATGGAAGATCATAAATATACATGGATGCCAGCAACGCAGTTACAGCATGTTCTGCAATTGTTTGGCTGCAACGGCAAGGGCATTACTGATACAGCTCATGACCTTTTCTGAGCCGCCCTGACAATAAACACTCAAAAGCTGGCCTTCAAACACAAAAACCCAAACCAGTTAATGTGGGTGTAGAAAGGCAAAAGACAGGTAAGGATGGGAGAGAAAAGAAAAAAAAAAAAACAAACAGTAAGAGAAAAACCTACTTCAATGGGAAAGAACAAGAGCAGATGAATTTGCACCAGGCGAAGGGGTGGTTTTCTGTTAGCGAAGCTGCCATCTTGTAGTTCTTATTTTAGGGACCACATATATTGAAGGAGACCAAACGTTCTGTAGAGTTGATAGAGGCTGTAAAAACTAAACATAAACAACTAAAACATGAGTCATAAAATGATGATCTCAACAAGCTACTGGCAAGAGATAAAGCCCTTTATCTGTGCCTGTATGTCTATGATATATATACGCACATGAGGCCCTGTGGGCAAGAAAAGCACAAAGGGTGAAGTACTTTGCGTATTTAGTCAGTCATTTCCCTGATAGATTTCCAAAATACATTTCTATACAGATGCTGCATCCAGTATCAAGCAGCATCACTTAACTAGCTTACAGATCCATTCAAACAAGTGTCAGCCCTTAAGGACAGACTGATAACAACAGAGCCGAATGAATGTGGGAAGTTTTTTTCCCCCCTCTCACAAGTATCCTCTCCTGGAGACATTAAAAAGTTTTAAAAATCAACTGCTATTAATAAGCAGCTCTCTGCTCTTCCATCCTCCTCACGCACAAACCCTCCCCCCCCATTAAAAATCCTGCATTGTGCTTGGTCCACCAGAGAATTCCAAGCTTAAAAAAAAAAATTAGAGAGAGACATTACCACTAGGAAAACAATAAGAAATTACCTATTGTTTTTGCTTCTGAGCACTGTTGCATAACCAGCACTTAGAAAAGCTTACAGGGCTTGAAATAATTTCCACTGGCATGTCAAAGCATTCACAGCTCACAAAAGTCTCGACATAATCTGATCTTGACAAATCACAGCAATCTATTCTTTTCTCCTTCCCTGTCACGGTAATCCCGATTTTATTTTCGCAGTCAGCCAGTCTCTAACTTCCACAGCTCACTCTCTCTATATACAACCGGCATTCACGCAGCGTCGAGGCATCTCGCACTACACTATACCATACAAGAAACGGTAAGACGCATGACTACAGGTCTACATTTTGCCTTCTTCCTTTCTTTTCAGGACACTCAGGAATCACTTCCGCCAAAAGACACACTGGAACAATTCTCCCTGTATTTACGAGCAGGACACAAGGAGATGCAGCTTGCAGTTCCTATAGCTTGGTATCCTCCCCAGGTATTTTGAGCTCACTGGTCAACTTCTCATTCTGACAAAAAGAGAGGGACAAAGGAAAGAGAAGAAATAAAGAAAAGATTTTGCTGTGCAGAGGAAAGAGCCAGTCCGGCCCTTCTGCTGAGAAAAAGGCTCGGGGTTATGTGTCTGGCTTGCCAGCTGGCCAATTTATAGCAGCACATGCTGCTTTGCGTCTAGGCAGTGGCAGGGGACGTGGGCAGGAGCTAAGAATACAGAGGGAGAGAAGGAGTCAGGGCCATGGGCAGAAAAGGAAGGGAAGGAAATTTACAGTGAAGGGGAAATACAAGGCACTACAGGAGGCGAAAAAAGTAAAATCCGAGAATGAGGAAGAGGAGAAAAGCCAGACATTAAAAACATCAGATACAACTATGGAATTCCAGCTTCCATAGCACCATTGCTCAGGAAATACCCTGTCAGAGGCAGCCAGATTTGTCACTTTTCTCGGCCACTTTCGACATCTTGGATCAGTTACCAAAAGCCCTCATCTCATTTCTTACTAGTTTTAGTTTACACATTAATTGTTTCAATCTTCCTGAATGCTACTACTACTCTGGGGGAGGGGCGGGGAAGAGATTGGGGTTGTGGAAATAGGAAAACTTCTGTGAAAGGGAAAAAAAAAAAAGCTACTTTATTATGAGAAGTTCCTCCCAATGTATGGAATTAACATAATGTCTCTACCTCCCAGCCAGCAACATTCAAGGCTTATTTTTAGATGCTCTCTGTCTGACTCTCTGCAAAGGGATGTTTCTTACTGATAAGACTCGGCCCCAATTCACAGTCTTGCAGGAAAAAGCCAGGACTAGGGCAGAGAGGCTAACACTTTCTATCACTATCAAGAATGAATTCAGAATCAACTTGTGTAAACTATGAAATAAACACTTTATCTGCTAAAGCTTCGCTTCAATTCAACCAGCCCCAAAACTAAGCCCATAATCGGCAAGAATCAGCAATTTCATTTCTTCATTTGGCACAAGGAAGCAGCAGTATCAATTGCATAAACTACAGCAAACCAGGGGAAGCACAGGCCGACAGAAGCAGAAGGTGTTATTGAAAGTCCTTGTACTGTAGATGCCCACGTAGTAAACTGGAAATGATCGCTGACTCCTCCATCTTCTGTACCCCTTTTTTGGCTGTGGCCCTAGTACATGTCCTGAAGGTGGTTTAACCCTGGAACAAGGTCCATTGGACAACTACCAGATGACGATAAGATATTTGATAATTACACACTACCAACCTTGTTTGTTCGTGGGTTTAACATCAGTGGCTTGCCTTTTTCTTTCGTATGTGCGCTGCGACATGCCATCACACAGGGAGTGGCAGCTACTCTTAGTCGGGAGAACATTTTTTTTCACACTGCACCTGGGAAAAGGAAAAGAAAGTAAGATACAGAGGCAGCGGAACTAACGTTCATGTCTGTAGGCCATCTGATGTAAAAGAAACAGGTACATGCTAGATAAGACTCTCTGCTCCAACACTGTGCTAATAACCTAAAATTGCCTTGCGGCACCCAGGAAAAAGAAAAAGGTGGCAGGCTTTACAACGACGAGAGCACGTGAGTGAGTGGGGAGAACGTACGGGGATACTCATGTGAGCTAGCGTTATGCTGTGGGCTGCAGTCAGCCAGCGTTCCCTAGGTGTTGTCTTATAGCTGCACCATAAACACAGAGCAGAATTGCCATTGGCAAATATTAACCTTCTGTGGTGACCCATGCGACTGGCACTGGTGCAAATACCAGGGAGGACAGAATGACTCAGGCTAGTGCAGCAAGAAAATTAAAGCCGAATTTCTCCAATAGCTTTCTGACAATGAAATCCTGTGGCCTGGACAACAGAAAGGAAGGAAACCATGTCTGTTAGCATATTAGAATAGAACAAAATGTAGAATTAAAATGGTCAAAAATTCACTGAACTCTGGATTCCATGCTTAGATTTTTTTTTTTAATTCCAAGCCTAAAGAAAAGGTTCTTTTCAGAGAGAATATGCCCTTTTCAATAAAGGATATGTTTCCCTAGCAAAATAAAAAAATTTCTTAGTACCACTCAAAAGCGTAGCTCTTAATCTTGCCAGGTGGTAACAACTCTCAAACTCATTTTATTAAACTACTAATTGCGAGCTCTTTGGAGCAGAAATTGTCATTTATTACATGCTTGTGCAACGCTGCAGCACCAGGGAATGCATACTGGACTCGTCTCTAAACATTGTTTCACCAACGCAGAGAGACAATGGCAATCACAGCGAGACCTTATGCAGGAGCACGACCTCTATGAAGACACATTAAGATGGCACGCCAGAAAGGCCAGATGTACATAGCTCGGATGCAATATCGTGCTGAATCCTGACATGGAGAGAGGAAAAAAAAAATAGATCCCTTTAGCAACAGGGCTGTACAGTCGGTGGCGGAAGGCAGAGACCCAGGATCAGTGTGGCAGGGACTCCCTCACCGTCTCCCTCGCAGCTGGCGTGGGCAGCGGACCCCTGCAGCCAGTGTTCCATCATGCCCCGGCCCAGCTCTGAGTTCACATCCAAGACACACAGACGGACCGTAAAGCAGGTACGAGAAATTTTTAAGGACTGAAATGATGCATGGCTTGGATTTTTAATTTCTTCCAGATGGAAGCCAAAATTAGATTAAGGAACAAAACTTCATTACCTTAAATATAGCCTGAATACTTTAGAAGACCTTTCCATAATCAAATTTGCACATAATGAACTCTTAAGATGGCAGACTGATCTTACAAGTTAGAATCTGAGGATTTTCTTCAAAATCTTTCCAAGTATTAAAAGAACATGCAAATATTTAATATTTTTCATAATCAGTTACACCCGAGTTTCTCTTCTACCCATGGTAAAGTGCAGGGGAAAGCAGCACTGACATTCAGCAGGACCCCTTCCTTTCATCCTTTATTTGTTTGTCTAGGGCTTGCAACTGAAAAAAGTTCCCATCAAAACCCATGCGTTTAGTTGCTTTGTGTTAAAGAACATAAATTTACTGTGTGGGGACAGGAGGAGCGGAAGCCTTGCCAGCACTACAAACAAATGTCGCTCTTAACACGGTAATTCCTCCCTAAACCAGCCAGCGGTGGACTAAACACAGCTGGTCTGCCAGAACTCAGGGCAGCTGAAAATCAGCATCAGATAAGCAAAATTAAATTTGTGCTGCAACACAACCCGCCTTCAGGAATGGCAAATTCACTCTTAACCGTTTTTAATTCTGATTGCCCATTTGCCATCGTTACACAATTGCAAGTCCATCTTCTCATGCACATGCGGCTAAAAACGATCGCTGATTACAGTGTCGCAGCAAACCTCTGCCCGCAGCCCATCAGTCTGGTGGTAGGGTGGCTTCAACGTGTCGTGAGCAAATACCTTAAATAAGGAATTAAAAAGTAGGCCAAACACCACATCTTATCTTACTCTAATTAAATTTAAATTACTTCATTGCAATTAATGAGCATTTAAGAACCAAACAAGATTGTGGCCCAGATTTCTCCTAACTTGATCAATTAAGTCTCTAATCAAAGAGAGAGAGACTGAGACTTTTCACGTGTGCAATTCAAACCTTACTTTCTTCTCCGTGAGAGAGGAGACTTGCTCCTGTCCTCTGAGGTGCCATACCCGCACCTAAAATGACTCTGTTGGTGGAGGTATCTCACATAGATACAGTAAGTTGGAGAATTGGGCTTTGTTTGCCACTCAGTCCGTCTCTTTAGATCCAGGAGATGTGATCCCAGCTAATTTATACCCAGCATAAAGCCTGACTGGTTACTTAGTCCTGAGCTCTCCCTTCCCACGCTCTTCTAATTGTTTCCTATTTCTGTTTCATCTCCCACCTTGCACATCTCCTCTAACTCCTTTTGTCGCAGACTTGTAAACATGCTTTGGCAAGAATCTGCCTGCAAACCTGACCGTAGCACGACTTACCCTGAAACTACAAAGCAAGCATCCTTCC
>VZSC01013676.1:0-32510 GCA_013398225.1 Steatornis caripensis | reverse complement strand
CTATGATTCTAAGGTACTGCTGTGAGTTGACATTCTCTGAACGTCATAGTGATGGGAACCGAGTAGCTCCAAATATTTTGTAAACTGACCCTCCAGCCCAGAAAAGCCAAAAGCAAATTTAATTTAAGGTTAAGCGGAGAGGTCAAAATGTTCTGGTTGTAACGTGAAGGACTGAAAAAAAGCCTGGGCTTTTCAAGGTTTGTACTCAGGCTGATGTGATGTACAACAGGCTCCTTGGATCCATACCAAGGAAGAGTCTTCTTGTTTATGTTGGTGTAAATGATAGCAGCATCTGGCTGAAGACAAGAGGCTCATCCACTCAAGCTCTTTAACTATATCAGGCATAGTGCTTATCGCTGTTCATTAACATATAAAATGAAGCCAAAAAGGCAGAGCACAGTTTGTTCCATTTCCACTGTAATTACATTTGTTATTTTCTGGATCATTCACCCTTGGTTCAATTTAAGTTTATTTTAAGACAGGCTAATCGGCCTTTTAACTAGAGAATCCTTGGCCTCCCACTGCTCACNGTTTGTTCCATTTCCACTGTAATTACATTTGTTATTTTCTGGATCATTCACCCTTGGTTCAATTTAAGTTTATTTTAAGACAGGCTAATCGGCCTTTTAACTAGAGAATCCTTGGCCTCCCACTGCTCACTTGCAGTGGTGCCTAATCAGGTAGAAGGGGCATTCCTGCTTTGTGTAAAGGCAAGGCTGATGTTGACCTTAAGAAGTGGCCTGTCAATAAGTCGCCACCATGGGCTGCCACGATGCACTCAGTGATGTGGCACAAACGCATGGTGCCATAATTAACGTTACATTGTATGTCCAAGAAAGAGGCAAAGGACCTGGAGTTATGTAAACATGAGTGAAGTAGATCCACATCCTCATTACATTTCCCACGTCAAATTCTTTTCAAGTGACGACCAAAGGAAACTCCTGTTGTAACCAAATGTAGGCTGAAAATGCATCTTGTGATGAACAATTCAATATCTCCTCAATTTTCAAGCAGAGTAGAATACAAGTAGTACATATGGCAGAGGGAAGGCTAAGCATACGTGAATGTTAGTTCCCATGCATGCAATACTATGAGGAAACCCACTCTTGGTTTAAATTAATTAACCCCTTAGTACTGTTATGGTGCTATAGTACTGCCATAAACAAAGACCAAGGAACTGCCCACAGCAAATCCTGCATCAAGGTCTCAGCACCTGTTAATATCACTGCTCCATTTGCTTCTCTTCTGTGCACGTACAGTATAGACGGAAAGCAACCAACCCCGATTAAGGAAAAAACCATGAAATGGGAACATGAATAGTGAAATCAATAGCTTGTCTAAAGCTGAAACATTAAAGAAATCTCTTAAGAAGTCCTCTTACAGAGGACTAGATAATAGACTCTATTTTACTGTACGTCGCCATAGTACATTTTGCACCATGAGCACAGGAGCTCTCCAGGTAGCAAAGGCCTTTACTTTTCATCTTTATTTCCTGGTCTTTCTGAAGTGGTGATGGAAATGGAGATGAGACAGAGATGATGGATATTGGGATTCTGCACTGGGGCCTAAAGAGAGTGGGGAATTCTTTCCATGTTTAACTCTGCTAACTTCACCAGGGATGTTGCTGGCCTTGCAGGGCTATTGTCTTGGTACGATATGTTTTTATACTTTTATGAATGGGCTATTTATGTAGATTCTATGGAAGATCTTCATCTGGTGGAAAACAATAGAGAGTGATGAAGATCTGTTCCGCGGGCTTACAGATCTGACGTTGGAGGGCCCCATGAGCCCACCAAAGATCAAGTCCATTGTATTTAGATTTGAATAGAAGGAATGTTCAAATTTGAAATAAACCCCCCCTGTTTGATACCCTGAAGACGCTTACCCACTGCTTTGTTTGTGGCTAAGGGGAAGACAGGTAGCTTCAGTTTCTTCTCCCTGAGACCTATGCACAATCAAATAATCAATTTGAGGAAAGCAAACTATTAGCTTCTTCAAACAAAATCCACTTGCACGGTTGTGTATGAGCTTGGCTCACATTTCTTGTAGTGGGACTGTGTCTTCACTGTAGTAGGACCTCAGTTCTCATCATCCCCGCCTCCATATCAAAAAGTTTCTGAACGGCACAATGGCAATTTGCTTCTGAGTGGAAACAATAACATGAATATGTTTATATGCTCACCAGGAGATCTGCTATGGATTAAACTATGCATAATATCTTCATAATTACTCTCAAACAAATTATGCTCTTGGAAAGCAGTCATTCTTTCCCCCTGTTATTTCCCTTTTGTCTCTATGTCACTTTTTTACCATGTTTATGCCTTCTTGGGTGGTAAATAATGGTTATTAATGCTGAATTTGTGACATTGGCATTGGGCAGGTTCCTAGAAGACAATTATGAACACCTTCTTTGATCTCCTGCACAACACAGTCTAAAGAAACCAAGTCAATAATTCTGTCTTCAGCTCATAAAACACACTTGAAGTATAGCCTATCTCTCAGGGAGTTATTGTCTTGATGCATTGAAACACAGACCTCAAAAAATGGACATTCCACCACATTTTCCTTTCTCATAGACTTCAAATAAAAATACTGGTGAGCCGTCATCCCCTAAGCCTAATTTACAGCACTTACAGCACTGGCATAGACAACAAGTGGGAAAATAATGTCAATATGATACAAAAAGGATTACTTTTAAATTAAAATATGACTGTGTGACGTAGCATGATGAACTGACCCTTCTACACTTAACCAGCCTCTGCCTGAAACCCAGCAGTCAGAAGAGTGTCCTCACACCACCTTTTTCACTTGATGACATTTCTAGTTTCCATTGGGCTTGACTGAAAGACCTCACAGTAGGAGAAAATCTGGCAGTGTTTTACCATCATCTGTGGTAACAGCATGCGACAAAATGACTTTGAATCACTTTCTGCAGTGGGACATGGGATAATGAAGAGAATAGAAATAAAGGAATTGAAGGTTATGGGAAGGCAACATTTTCCATCTTTGGGAAGAGCCAGCTTCCTGTCCCAGCTATAGGCTTTTGGCTTTATTTAGGAGGATTGAGCACTATCTTTCCCCCGCCAGAAGGGGGATGCAGCTTTCTACCCCTTAAAGAAGGTAAAACCAGTGGTCTACCAATTAGCAAGGGTGAAAAAATGCATTGCGAACATGGCTCTTCTCTAAGCAAACACGTTGGGCTCCATCCACCCCAAGCATGCCCTTGACACTACGTGCTCCAACCACAGTGCCGTCTCCTTGTGCTGGTCCCACATCATTCTCCAGGCCTCAAGCAGGAAGCAGCGCTTTCCTCTGTTTCGTTGGGCTCGCAGACAGAAACGAGCCATGCCTGTGCTAAACTATTTATCTGGCTGGCAGTCACAAGGCTGCCCAGAGACAGGAGCACCTGCTCCCTTGCATGGTACCTGCTCCTCGGATGTGGGTCTCTCTGCGCAGCCTGCTCACTGGCCAGCTGGAAAAGGCATGAAGCCTCCCCAAGATTGTTTATTCATGAACGCTGAGAGCAAGGACAGGCAAAACTGTGATTCCTGGGCTGTGAAACAGCACCACATCTCCACGTGATGCAGCAGGACTCCTCTTGCTTCTGACAGATTCATGCCTCTCTTATCAGCTCCGAGTATGGCATTGCTTTCTGACTTCTTTTTTTTCATAACCACAGATGTTTAGCTGTCTGTTCAAATTAATGAGAATAATTAGACTGGTGGATCTGGGGGAACAAACTAGGGCATACTGTTGGTTTAGCACTACGCTACCCCCTGGGGACACTGTTCTGGTGGCTGAGACTGGAAGACATCATCTTTAACAATGAAAAAGGAGCTGATGAGTCATTCCAGCTACGAAAGGGATTAAAATATTTTTAAACAGAAGACTAGCTATTAATAAAGTGCAGGAAATGATAGGGAGTCACTGCACTTTGAGCAAAAAGACCAACACGACTTCCTCCCACATAGTACTTACTTTCATGATACTCTCCCTCCCTCATAATTTTTATTTTTATTCCTCTCATCTTTCTTTCAAAACTTGTTTAGAAAACTGGCCATGATGTTATCCTTCCTCTGGGTGGATACTTGTTTGCTATAAATGCTTTCTACTTCTCAGCTCCTGAAACAGGCTGAGGTTTGGAAAAACATCTCCACTCTTTGTTTCTTGGACATGCCCACTTCTTGGGAACACGACCCAAAATTTCAGTGCAAATGTGCGAATCCTTCTGAATCCTCCTGAGGCTCCTTTCTTCCTATGTATCTTATTAATATAGAAAGTTTAACCTGCACCATGTATCTGTATAAATAAACCAGACAGTAATGTCAGTCATAGGAGATAGGGAGGGTGCATAGCTGCAGAGCACGGCCCCAATGTTTTTCTGGTTGCAAAATTATCATTGTAGAAAGAAGAGGGATAAATACATATTCAAAATCCTCCAGCAGTCAAACCCTGTTCTCACACCTTTGTAATCTGTTGCCTTCAGAGATGTCACCTGGCAGCAAGGGCACGATGTTTTCTCCATACTCTGTTCTCACCTTTGACATGTTTTGGAAGATAAATTTAATGTATTAAATTATTTCAGAATTCATTTTACGCGCTGCCAATTTTTTTTTTTTTTCTGTAAGTATCATAACGCACCTTATTTTTCTCTTGATAAGTTTATGAAGTTCAAGCCTTGAAATATTTTGACTGCTTTCCAAAGAAATTCAAGTTAGGCTAAGTACTGCTGAAGTGCAGAGTCTTGTTAGTTTGATCATTTTTTGACAGGAAAACTTTTTTCCCCAGAAACTTTGCATCACCACTCTTTTTAACTCACTGGTGCTCCAAATCAAAATGTTAAAGCACCTAATCTAAGGGGTTTTGTACAACTCTGGCTTACTAGCTGCGTGGATAACTTTGTTCTGATTTACTCTGCTTCCTTTTTTTCATCACCAGTAATAGGATTCTGCCACTGGAAACAAGCCCAAACCTCAAGTTTAATTTTATTTCGTGATGCTTTATTTCTGTGATAGTCACTTTACAAATCAGAATTCCCCTCAGCTACCAGCTCGTATTTATTGTTATAACTCCTATGAAGCACAAGAATGTAAGGGAAAAATGTCCTTCTTCAGCTTGAAAACATAACGCTGAATGGCTGGAATGTGCCGAAATGGAAAAAAACAATTATTTTACGATGCATTTGATCCACATCTAGTGCGGTATATGGAAGACGCTATCCAGAAAGTTATAAGCCACAAAACAAAGGTTTTAGGGGAAATAAACCCAAAGTATTGTTTTTCTCTTTTTTAAAACTGATGCTTGTGTTATCATAACACCTCAAGTGCTTTACAAGAAGAACACAAAAATCAAACTCCATACTGTTGAACTCTTTCTGATTTGAAAGATCAGGATCTGGAGTTTCATATCCCTATTTAATATCCCTTTAGTCTATCCCCGCCTCCCTGTTTTAGTGTTTGTGACC
This sequence comes from Steatornis caripensis, assembly GCA_013398225.1. Taxonomy (NCBI): domain Eukaryota; kingdom Metazoa; phylum Chordata; class Aves; order Caprimulgiformes; family Steatornithidae; genus Steatornis; species Steatornis caripensis. The sequence goes on along the minus strand of VZSC01013676.1, from coordinate 27,046 downwards.
CGGGCTCATATTTCCTCTTTGGATTTCTTCTGAATGGTGAGATGGATCTTTGTTTAATTTTGGCTTTCTTCCCCACTGCTGAGATTGTTTTATTTCTTGATCCGCTGTTACAGCAATGATTTTCTGCAATGTCTCTCTTTCTTCTTTTGGAAACTGTACATCTGCTCTTGGCATCTGTTCCATATCCTTTATGAACACTGAAGCAGGGAATTTGTTTAATTTTTTTTCTTGTACAGGCTGAATCTATTGTTTAGAAATTATTGGCTTTGCCTTAGAAAGCCCATGGTCTCATTCACTGACTTCTTACTCGTATTGGAAACACTTCCTCTTGCTCATCATCTGGTGAAATTGTATTTTATTCTGTATCATTACTTTCCTTGTAATGTCTTTGGAGGCTTTAACTGCATTCACTAACCACTCCAGCCCTTCTCTGTTACCTAACGCTTTAGTGCTCCTTGCTACTTTTTGCACCTCATTGTTTTTGCACACCCATGTTTTCTTTCTTAGGCTACTAGTGTATATTTGATGACACTCACAGTCTCTGAGCCTAACAGAAATTGGCTTTGAAGCTGTGGCATTTCTGCCCTGTGTCATTTCTAATACTTTATTCCACAGAATTCCACTGCATTTCCTCTGCTTCAACGCAAACACTGCATTTTTATCATTTATACTTCCCTGCAGTATGGAGCAAAAGAGTTCTGCTGAAGAGTTTTATTCTCCATTGAAATACTTTGCTCTTGATAGCTCCAAATCCAGTGGAGAATCCCTCTCTCCTTGCAGTTTTTGCTTTAGATTTTGCATTAAAAAACCCCTTATGCATCTCAGCAAAGTGTTTGACTAATGCATTTATTGCTCCAACTTGTCTGTATCTGTAAAGCTAACATCTTTCATCTTGAAGTATTATTACACACTGTTGGCCAGTAAAGTGAAAATGGACAAGCATGCAGTCTGGTTTATAATAGATCTTTAAACAGACATTTTTATGCTTCACTGAAGAATTACCAACTGAGACTTTGCTCTCTGGAGAGTGCCAAGAACTTGTAAACCTCAACAATTGTAACACATGCGCACGGGGAATGCTAACACAAGGCAGAGCGAGCATTTATTAAACCTTCAAGGGTTGTCGGACGCACAGTTTCCCTGCAGCTGAACGCAGTGACCGTGCAAAGCTCAGAGCGAGAAAGGGGCGCCGAGTTTCTGATGTGCAATCTGATGAGCAATTCAACCCCCAGCAAAACATCAGCCAGCCACCTGGAGACTCAAGCGTCAAGAGGAGCATCAGCATACCTTGTGTGTCTTCTTCTGGCCCTTCTGCTGAGCGTCGGAGAAGGCAGAGCATCTTCCTCTTTGATCACCCTCTCAAAAAAAAGCCAAGTAGAGAAAAACAGATTAGTATCGTGTAAGTATGATACATACACTCATTATCAACAAATACACAAGGAATTTATCAACAGCTCAGACACACATGGATTTATCACAGCAACGAGCATTAAACTCCAAGATTACTTCCCTATAATTTCTTGTTTATGAATTTACGACACTATCTCAAAACACTTCAGTTTCCTTATTCTCACCAATACATTCTGGAGAGCGCACGAAAGTTTTACTTTTAGAAAGAATGAAAGCTTTCACGTAACTCTCAACCTGGAGTTAATTCAAGGTCAGCCCCAAAAAGACACCCAAGATGTAAAAAAATTTTTAGGAGAAGAAGCCAAATCCAGAATGGACCTTAAAAGCTTAGTTAGCTAAATAAAAGCAGGACTTCTCAAATTTTCACACAAGGAATTCTGTGGCCATTAAGAAATACTTTCTCCTTAGAGCACTCTGAAACTCAAGACCCCGTCCTCTCTACAAGTTCACGCCGTAGGCTATTTTCTGGGACCATTATTTAAGACCAAAATCAGTAAGGTGTAGCCATATGCGAATACTTGTAGAGCTGTGTGGATCTAAGTTTTCCTGATTCGTACCCATACTAATTCACTTATTGTTCATATTTTCATAGATCATATATTCTCCCTGTGAAATATATTGAAAAAATGGAACGGTATCACAGAACTCGTTACAAAGAAAACTTTGCAAAATTGTCTACTAATGTTAGTTCTCCTGAATTTCACTTTCCCCATTATCCTTTGGGATAATAGAACAGATCCAGCAAAGCTATCACACTGATGCTAAAAGGGCTTATTGTAACAAATGCAAAGAGTTGGAACTCCTCATCCTACTGGTGTTGATGGCTGTTGGTGAAGAAGAAACACCTCCTCTGGGGGAAAGGCCAGAGGAGAACTGTGAGTGCCAGGAGGCTTGTGCCGGGAAATCAGCCACATATATGCAAATGGATTTCCACTGCTATTTTCATGCAAAAATTGAGAGCAGCATTCAAACGTTCATTTGGATGACACAAACAATCAAAGCAAAAAGCAAAGACAGTTTGTTGGCAGATGGAAAAAGATTGGAAAGCTAACGGTTTTGGGGAGGGCTGCCCTACGCAGTAGTAAAACACATCTGGTCGGACCTCTGTCGTAAAATGAACAGTGTAGTAATTGTGAACTGAGCTGGCTTTAGATTCTGTTACTGAAAAATCTTCAAGTAAAAGCTATCGTCTAGATGAGATTAAACTATATGATTTCCTTGGAGTAAGGAAATCCACATCAAGACAAGCTGTAGCCAAGCCTGACAACACTAAGTTGTATTTTATGAGCCACAGCAGAAAAAACCATTCGTATCTTCCAGATATTAGTAGAAAACAGGGTTTTCTGTTACTTAAAGCCTGTTGCAATGACCACAGCTCAGATCAGATCCCTCACCCATTTGGGCACTTTACTTCATCGCTGTATTTTTACCTTTTATTTGGTGCCAATATAGATGTTTCATGCATCTATCATTTTAAACTTTTCACACTAGAATGCAAATTCATTAAACAGTAGACTCCAACATAATTTTTTGATATATTTCTCTGCTGACAAGTACAGTAGAATTTTCTCAGTTATACTGATGAAAAATTGGTATTCAGAGCCTGGCTACTGAAAAGAAATTTGCTGTTTATAATATGCATAGTGTTGTTAATTTGTTGAGGCAGCTGCAAAAGAAAATTAATGATTAATTTCAGCACATGATGAAGGCGGCAAGAAGAAATTGTCTGTGTATTGAAATTATTGGTATGGCTTGTAGAGGCCATGTGTTACCCACCCTAATTAACTCATTGCCATACGAAAAACGGAAAATCTCACCGCTATACAGAGGACGGACGAGTGGGTAGATCTTTTTGTTGGTGGCGCGTAACTGAGGCTTCCAGGACCTCGCAGTTCCCCAGGGACGCAAATGAACGTGACGTCACGCATGGGGACGCAGCAGCAGCCGAGGCCGGATCCATGGCGCGGGCGGGACAGCGACCCCTCTCCTCTGCCTCATTTACCAAACGACACCTGTGGGCAGCAAAAGCCGCCTGCGATATGGAGACATGCTGCTATCTAGCAACAAAACATCCAGGCAGCATGAAGGCCTCAATTACGTCATTATTCTAATATTTTTAAAGCTTCATAAGTGCTGTACATTAAATTAGCTACGCTGTTATCACACCTGTGCCAGGCTGCTCCTCGAAGTCAGCCATTGATTCCGCGCAAGAATAACCATCAGAAAAATATTAAATACCCGTCTCTCGAGCTGCCCTCTTTGAACTGCGTTCTTGAATTTTTCATTAAGTAATAGGAGAATGTTCTCCAACTAGCAACGTCACACAACACAGACCAGTTTTTATCGAAAGCAATACGTTACATGTACGGACACTCGCTTTTTAAATTAAATGTGCCACAAATTTCTCTGGTGCAGCAATGGAGTGAAAAAGGGCGATCTACACGCTGTCTCGTGTTCTGAGCACGCCAGCATTGAAGCTAAGGCTATAGCTATGGAAAGCACTGAACGACTGCTTTTATTTACAGCCTGCTAGTCTGCACGCCGCAGCATTCTGCGGCCACCAGGAGGATGAGGACAGCTCTGCTGATATTTAGCTTTATCACTTTGTAGTGTTAATTAACGTAAGTAATCTCTCTGTTTGCAGAGAGTGGGATAACGTGGAAAAGAAGTCAGTGAAATAAATGATTTGCAACAGCCGCAGGGACAGAGCCATGAGTGCTGGTGGAAAGCTGCTGGGAGTATCTCTATTTCCCTTGAGCACGCACCTTTGGGGCAGGTGTTTTCTGTGATTCCAATCTCTAAAGCAGTTCTATACCTTTTAAGTATTGTCTGTCTTTCATGAATAAACCTCTCTTTTCATCTCGATTACTGAAGTTCTGAAGACATACAACACTGAAGTCATCAGCTATTTAATCTGCATTTGGTGGCTGTTGAGAGGAGTAAAGCGATCTGCACATACCGTCCAAATCAGCAATAATTTAGCGTTGTGATGCGCGCGAGGCACTTGCAAAGCCCTGAAAATGAGGCAGTGTTGACTATACAATATTACACCTAAGGGGCTTTTTACATTTTCAGTTATGAGTCAAACTACAAGTCACAGCCTATACTAGCAAAGGGGTTGGACTCAAGCCAGAGTTTTGAAGTTTTCAAAAGCGAGCCGTTGAAAAGGTGTCAAATTTTTTATTTATAGCGCTAGTTTTCATGAAGCAAAAAGAATCAAGTGTCAAGAGTCCTCTCTCAATCCCTACACTATAAAACCAGCTTTCTGCTGAAGTTTTACAACTAAGTGTCTTTGAAAGCCAGAGAATACTTTCTTTCTAGACTGCACAGGTAGCAACCAGTTACTGAAGTATCCTAATGCTTCTCACAACCTGTTTTAAGCAGCATGAATTAAACAGAGACCTGGTGGGAAAAACCCTACACCTGAACCTGTAATTAGTGGCTGCCCACAACGAGCAGCGCTAAATCCTGACGTTTCTTAACTTTGCTACCTGAAAAGCACCCTCTTTCTGTTAGGGTTCTGCAATTTAGCTGCATCACATTGCCTGCACAACTCCATGTGTCCAGGGGAAGGGCTTTGATGAACGGCGAGCCTGCGGCTGATGGGGCAGAGGCTGTGGGGTGGGGAAGGAGAGGCACACATGCCGTAGCTGGCCATACAACACGGCAAAACTCTGTACCGGCCGAGAGACGTGAACAAGTTGCACAAGCCGTGGTCCTTGCTCAGGCAGATTGCAAGGGCCTGGCGGAAGGACCCTGTTCGCAAAGCCAGAGTTCAAGCTCCTTCAAGATTACCCTTGGCTTTTGTTTGGTTTGGAAGCTCTTTTCCTTGCAGGAATGGACTTGACCCCATTGAGTGATGCAGGGCTGCTCAGAGGACAGAGGTGAGCAGCGCTAGGAGGAGGGGGTAGCTCCTCTGCAACAGGGGATTGGGGACAAACCGCAGCATCACCCTCTACTGCACACAGGATAATTAAATATCTGTTCATTAACAGAGGCGTGAACCTTAAAGCACAGTCCCACCAGCCCGCACCAGAATCCTCAGGCCAATCCTCTGTATGCAGGACAAGAGTCAGTTTTGTTTGTGGAAGAGTAGACAGCCGAAGTTGTTTCACACTCGCAGCCAAAAGCACAAATAAGCTGACGCTATTAGCACGCGAAGCTCACTGTGCCTGGGAGCGCGCCAGCGGCAGCGCAGGGCGAGCTGCGAGACGCGCTGCGGGCATCCCTTGCCCGCCAGCAGTCACCGGTGGGGCAGGCAGCTAGCAGGCAACGCGCTTTCCCTGCCAACCACTCTGGGAACACAGGAGACAACTGATAAATCATGGATGAGGAAGTACAGCAAATGGAGCTAGAAGAGACCTGGAGGGGCTGTTGAGCTCGTCCTCTGTGGGGAGGCCCCACGAGCCCAGGCCACCCCCTGTGCACAGGCAGGAACAGTCTTGCATTTAAGCTGATGCTCACTCACCTGCTCTTCAAGGAAAAGCTCATTCTAGTGATTAACTACCCATTTTATTGGACAACTTTTCTCGACATTTAACTTGGTTATTCAATTGTATCCTTTAGGTTTATTGTTCTTTCTCCTGTAGTCACAAGTGTTTATTCCCTTCCTCTTTACCATTAGCTTTTACATGCTTGCCAGTGTATCTCCTCTCAGGCTTTCCTTGATTAAGCAGATCAGAGACACTTCCAATGTTCCCAGTGGGTTATTTTTTCTAGCTGCGTGATCGTTCCCATTCCTCTCACCTGAACACCCTGCAGTGCAATGGCAGGGTGGGACCAGACTCAACACTCAAACCGCAACAGTCTGAAACCCACCTGGGCTTTGCCAGACACAAGCAGAGAGGAAGCAAGACTACATATCTGACAAGAACAAGCAGATATTATCTCAGCTCACTGTGATTCACTGTTCCCAAGGTCTGTCTGTTGTTCCTGTGTCAGGGCACAGGCACGCCACGACCCAAAGCCCTGGGCTAGGAAGCCCTGGCAACTTCCATCCCCATCGTACCTTGGCCACGAGGAAGGGAAGCCTTCTCCCAGTCACTGGCACCACCAGCCGAGGTAAAGCCCATCCTTTCCTCCGGGAGATCCTAGCCCACTGCAGCATAAAATAAGGGAGACCCCCTTTCTTGAAAGATAAGGCTCTCCTTCGCCAGTAACCTCCCACTGCTGCCCAGTTTCTCTCTCCTCCACCTCTCGTGACAACAGTAACTTATCAACATTCTCAAGCAAAACAGCTGCTGCCGCTCATCTTAATGAGTCAAAGTCTCTTCATTTCTTTAACAGGATTTTGGCGGTGGGAAGGTCAGAGGTAAACAATACACCACGTCAGGCTAGATCAGGTTTCGTTTTAAGGTATGATACCCTTTTGTTTCTATTGTTAATGCTGCCAGGCACTAAGGAATTTCATTCAGCTGCCTACAGCAATGCCAGCATACACTTTTTCGTACAACAGAACATCCAATTATATGCACCAGATATTTGCGTTATAAAGGGGGATTACCTTGAACTCTCCAATGAATTTCATTGTGTTAATCATCTTCCAGCTCACCCTAGTTTTCTCTAAAGGTAGCCTACATCACTTACTTTCCTTCACAAACGTTGACGTATTCTTCCTCTTGGGAGATGTGCAGCCTCAGCAGGCTGGGGCAGCTGGGCCAGCTTTCAGGAGAAGATGTAACTTGTCTGTCTTACTCTGTTCCTTAGGCCATTACAGCCCATTAATGTGCACCCTGCACCTACTCTTTTTTTGCAAAAGCTTTTCCTATGCAAATTTATCAACGGCTTTTTAAAGACCCCAATCAGCACCACCTGCTCCCATTTCATGGCTGCTTGGCTAATACACAAAGGAGCAAAGTAACAGATAAGGGCAAACATAGCTTAAACTAAAATGCAGCTGCAGGGGGTGATACAGCAGCTTTGCACAAAATCTCCTGGAGGATCCCTTTCCCTGAGACAAGTATTATGGGGAACAAAATTCTGGAGGATTTGGGAAGCTTATCTCTGATTGAGCTTGGAACAGGAATTCAATCATTATTTAATATAGCTAAACAGCATGGGAAAAGCATAGAACAACTCTTTCATTTTTTGACAAAAAATGATATATACATTGAAGAGAGAAACACCCAAAGAAATCAGCAGCTGCAGACTATCTAGAACTTCCTCTGCCCTTTGCACTGTAACAGCCACAGTGAGGAATAGCAAGCCAGGACCAACAACATAATTGCAGATACTTATATTCTTATATTTATATTTTCTTTTCACTCACCCTAAGCAGAAGAAACAGAATAATAATTAAAAAAAAAAGGTAGGTAAGGTGAGAGAACCCTGCCTCTTAAAGCCCGAACACAACCTGTCTAGCTCTTCAAAAGCATGGGTGTGTGGTGGGAACTTTTCCAAGGAACTCTCCACCCTCATTTCCCACCATGCTTTAACCTCACAGCTTTATACAAGCCAGGAAANAAAAAAAGGTAGGTAAGGTGAGAGAACCCTGCCTCTTAAAGCCCGAACACAACCTGTCTAGCTCTTCAAAAGCATGGGTGTGTGGTGGGAACTTTTCCAAGGAACTCTCCACCCTCATTTCCCACCATGCTTTAACCTCACAGCTTTATACAAGGCAGGAAATCAGTCATGGTGGTACATGTTTCTTGCTTTTTTTTGTAGCTGGGGGTAGGTGGATGGTATGGCTGTTGCTGCTAACTGGCCATCAGTGTCTCAGACCCACTGTAAGTAGAGCTTATTCTGCAGGTTTGCACAGGTACGTTACGAAAACAGCGCCGAGCTTGCTCGTGTTTTCTGAATCTGGCCAGGATCGACAGTGTGTCAAGCATTACCTGGAGTTGGGGATTATGACACTAAACTAGCACATGCTGCAATGCTACTTCACTTGTTCTGAACAGTAAGTCTTATTATTCAATAATCTGATGTTTGAATAAGGAACAACTTTCTTAAAGCATTGCATCGGATTAAAGGAATTCTTATGAAAGCAGCAGAAGTACCCATTATGTAATTAAAACTTTCCTGTTTACATGGAAAATTGCTATGAGACTAATGCTGCGAGAAGATGAAGCCTTTGAAGGGTAGAACCTTGACTTTCAAGTCCCATTAAAGAACGTGAGTCATCTTTGGGAATGGGATTAAAGCAAACTTCTGCTCTGGTAGTAGGCTTGCTTTGTGGTGCTCCTTTCCCCCTTTTTTCTGGCTGCCTGATGCCTATGCTCAGAGGCAAGGTGGGAAGGGAGTACGCTGATACTATCAGGGCATTCCTGCAGACGCCTCTCTGTTGTAAGTAGGGATGGGAGACCTCCGTTGCAAGGCAGCTCTGTTAGCAAACTGGTGGACTTCAACAAGGCTGTCTTGGCTTCTGCAAATTCGCCCTAGTTCTGTGCACTGAGAGCATAGCTTGAAGTCCTGTGGTAGCCATCCCAGAAACAGTCATGGTCTGAGACAGCATGTTCTCAGTCTGAACTTACGGAGGTGGAGACAGCAAAAGAAATTTTATGGAGAGCCTTTAAAAAGGAGACTCTGGTGAAGGTTCGTTGCACTATTTTTCTGGTATTGCATTTTAATTAACACTTGTTTTCTAGTTGGTATATGAAGTATCTATTCCTTTAAAGGTTATAAGCAACAAAATATCTAGTGCCGGCAGTTCACTACCTAGGATAAGAGACTCTCAACAACACAGTTACAATAGGAAGGAAATTTGAGTTACTTTATTGATCCCTTAGGAGGAAGCAAAGCCAAACTGTTAAAAAAAAAAAATCCACAGGCTATGACCTCTATAATAAATGTAGCAATAGAATAGGGACTTAACACGCATCTGTAGATGAACTTCTGCAATTCACACCTCGTTTAATGTGTTAAAAATGACAGCCAACTTTAGCATTTTAAAAAACAGGCTGACCTTTGCTGTTTGGCAGTATGTGTAGAGTTTCCATCATCCCTGAAGGTGGAGGAGGAAACTCTCGTTTCAGCAGTGGGTTTAGTTGGCACCATCTCCCTTCTTCCTTGATAAAGAGGCAGAAAAGATATCTGACAGAGCAAACTGAGGAATGAGTGCCTTGTGATGCTTGGTGTCACTGGGTCCTCTCCTGGGATGTGTCCGAGGAGAGCCAGCCTGGTGAGGAGCAGGGAGGGAAGTGTCTCTCTGCGGGCCAAGGGCTCCCCTGGGAGGGACGTTCTCTTTCCAAGCAGAGGAAGATGACCAGAGTAGGTGCCATAAACCAGCAACCTGTGAAAGATCAGAGAAATTCCCGGGGGAAAGAGGAAACTATTTCAGAGACAAGAGAAGGGATAGGAGTGAAAAGGGATGGGATTAGAAGATGCAGATAGCTTCTTGGATGGTCCGTCTTCTGAAGTCTGGGGGGATAACAATCATTCCACCGCCTCTAGGAGGAAGCTCCGGGCCAGGCTCCCATGTAAAAGACTTCTGGCTCAATACATAAGCCTGTAAGTGATACAAAATTGAAGTGCAATATTTCTAAGTTGTTAGAACAGATTCTGCTTTTATATCTACTGATTTCTATATCTCTCTGGAAGTAGCTCTGTCACAATGAGATGAACTACTAACACAGTGCAGTAAAATATTCTGCAAATGGCACGTGGAGAAGGCTTGCTCAGCCTGCACCTGCACTAAACCCATTTTGCCATAGGTGCTAGCCCATGTGGGAGTAGGGGATTCGTGGGGGTTTGAAAGAAATCAGCTGAGAAAATGAGAAGACAGGAATCGGAGGAAAGAAATTCTATGGGTTGTGTCCACATAGAATGATCCTTTAGGAATTTGGTGAATGAAAGAAACGTAAAACTAAAATGTTTTGATGAGCATCACCTTGAGAATAGCTCTAACAAAAGAAGAGTTCTTAAAATCTGATTTAGTGTGAAATAGGGACGCTTGGTGGATAAATTTAAACACTTCTCCAAGGAATCTTTGCAGCAGAATGCACCCTTAAGGATACCACCTGAGCTTTGAAATGCTCTTACAGAACACGTATCCCCCAAACTTATCATATTGGTTTTAAAAAGACTAAAGTCTGATGTCGGTTAAGTACTTGCAAGAGGGCAAGACCAACGAGGTGTAGCAAACCCTCTGTGCAGGGTTACTGTTGAAGAATGCTATTGGAATTCATGGGCGTGATTTGATAATCATTAAACTCAGATTCTCTTGCAATGTGGTGCCATTCCACTGACGTCTTGCTGGTGTTCATGGAACTTGCCGTCTCGCAGGGTAAGCTAACTTCCGCTTCAGGTTGTAATAGTGATTTATTATATTTTTAGCTAGCTAGGCTGATCAGTTGACAAACAATAGATTTCAAGTTTCAGATTTTAAGTATAGAACCAGTTATTTAGAAATATCAAAGGATTTACCTGTTCTTTCAAAGGCTAGGGGCAGATGACCTTTGTTTTGGAGTATCTTAAACTGCATTCTTATCAAGCCTAGATTATCAAGACCAGATTATGCATAGATTTGCTGGTGCTGNGAAAAGGGATGGGATTAGAAGATGCAGATAGCTTCTTGGATGGTCCGTCTTCTGAAGTCTGGGGGGATAACAATCATTCCACCGCCTCTAGGAGGAAGCTCCGGGCCAGGCTCCCATGTAAAAGACTTCTGGCTCAATACATAAGCCTGTAAGTGATACAAAATTGAAGGGCAATATTTCTAAGTTGTTAGAACAGATTCTGCTTTTATATCTACTGATTTCTATATCTCTCTGGAAGTAGCTCTGTCACAATGAGATGAACTACTAACACAGTGCAGTAAAACATTCTGCAAATGGCACGTGGAGAAGGCTTGCTCAGCCTGCACCTGCACTAAACCCATTTTGCCATAGGTGCTAGCCCATGTGGGAGTAGGGGATTCGTGGGGGTTTGAAAGAAATCAGCTGAGAAAATGAGAAGACAGGAATCGGAGGAAAGAAATTCTATGGGTTGTGTCCACATAGAATGATCCTTTAGGAATTTGGTGAATGAAAGAAACGTAAAACTAAAATGTTTTGATGAGCATCACCTTGAGAATAGCTCTAACAAAAGAAGAGTTCTTAAAATCTGATTTAGTGTGAAATAGGGACGCTTGGTGGATAAATTTAAACACTTCTCCAAGGAATCTTTGCAGCAGAATGCACCCTTAAGGATACCACCTGAGCTTTGAAATGCTCTTACAGAACAAGTATCCCCCAAACTTATGATATTGGTTTTAAAAAGACTAAAGTCTGATGTCGGTTAAGTGCTTGCAAGGGGGCAAGACCAACGAGGTGTAGCAAACCCTCTGTGCAGGGTTACTGTTGAAGAATGCTATTGGAATTCATGGGCGTGATTTGATAATCATTAAACTCAGATTCTCTTGCAATGTGGTGCCATTCCACTGACGTCTTGCTGGTGTTCATGGAACTTGCCGTCTCGCAGGGTAAGCTAACTTCCGCTTCAGGTTGTAATAGTGATTTATTATATTTTTAGCTAGCTAGGCTGATCAGTTGACAAACAATAGATTTCAAGTTTCAGATTTTAAGTATAGAACCAGTTATTTAGAAATATCAAAGGATTTACCTGTTCTTTCAAAGGCTAGGGGCAGATGACCTTTGTTTTGGAGTATCTTAAACTGTATTCTTATCGAGCCTAGATTATCAAGACCAGATTATGCATAGATTTGCTGGTGCTGAAGTTCGTACCAGTTCTGAAGTGAGCAGGACTCCCTGTAGCATGGAAAGTTTGGGGCCTGTCCACGGTGCCCTGCCTGACGGAGGTCTCNAGTGATACAAAATTGAAGGGCAATATTTCTAAGTTGTTAGAACAGATTCTGCTTTTATATCTACTGATTTCTATATCTCTCTGGAAGTAGCTCTGTCACAATGAGATGAACTACTAACACAGTGCAGTAAAATATTCTGCAAATGGCACGTGGAGAAGGCTTGCTCAGCCTGCACCTGCACTAAACCCATTTTGCCATAGGTGCTAGCCCATGTGGGAGTAGGGGATTCGTGGGGGTTTGAAAGAAATCAGCTGAGAAAATGAGAAGACAGGAATCGGAGGAAAGAAATTCTATGGGTTGTGTCAACATAGAATGATCCTTTAGGAATTTGGTGAATGAAAGAAACGTAAAACTAAAATGTTTTGATGAGCATCACCTTGAGAATAGCTCTAACAAAAGAAGAGTTCTTAAAATCTGATTTAGTGTGAAATAGGGACGCTTGGTGGATAAATTTAAACACTTCTCCAAGGAATCTTTGCAGCAGAATGCACCCTTAAGGATACCACCTGAGCTTTGAAATGCTCTTACAGAACACGTATCCCCCAAACTTATCATATTGGTTTTAAAAAGACTAAAGTCTGATGTCGGTTAAGTACTTGCAAGAGGGCAAGACCAACGAGGTGTAGCAAACCCTCTGTGCAGGGTTACTGTTGAAGAATGCTATTGGAATTCATGGGTGTGATTTGATAATCATTAAACTCAGATTCTCTTGCAATGTGGTGCCATTCCACTGACGTCTTGCTGGTGTTCATGGAACTTGCCGTCTCGCAGGGTAAGCTAACTTCCGCTTCAGGTTGTAATAGTGATTTATTATATTTTTAGCTAGCTAGGCTGATCAGTTGACAAACAATAGATTTCAAGTTTCAGATTTTAAGTATAGAACCAGTTATTTAGAAATATCAAAGGATTTACCTGTTCTTTCAAAGGCTAGGGGCAGATGACCTTTGTTTTGGAGTATCTTAAACTGCATTCTTATCAAGCCTAGATTATCAAGACCAGATTATGCATAGATTTGCTGGTGCTGAAGTTCGTACCAGTTCTGAAGTGAGCAGGACTCCCCGTAGCATGGAAAGGTTGGGGCCTGTCCACGGTGCCCTGCCTGATGGAGGTCTTGGATGCTGTGGCCAGCTCTGACGGCCACGTTGGGGTGAGGCATTGGTACTGTGAAACAGGCAGGCAAGGGATGCTTCACTAGCCAGGTGAAAAAGCAGTCAGTAACTGGGCTCAAATCCTTCCGCACTGCATGGAAATCTAAAGCATGTAAAATACGCAGCACAGTTCGGGTGACTCCGTCTGCTCCATGGCAGCACCGCAGATGCTCTGCCCTGTTTCCCTGGCAGGCTTCCCACCTCTCCTGTGATTTATAGCTCGGCCAGCTCACCCCAGATCATCCTCTGGCCCTGAGCAAGGTTGGAGATGGCCCTCACTGCCCCGAGTCCCTGTGAAAAAAGGGTATGTTTATCTCAGGCTCGGCCATCAAATCTCATTTTCTCCCTCGGTGCTGGACCCATATCTACAGCCAACATGCAGCTGGGTGTTTGGCTGTCCTGCTGCAAGCTGTGGGTTTTGTATTCCCTTCCAACCAGGTGAACCATTACCCAGGGAGGTATTTATATGCTTCAGTGTTTTAACTACACCAGCTTTCAGTTCAAACAACTTCTGGTGAGAACAAAACCAAGCCTGTGGTGAGAGAAGAGGACAAGGAATTGGTTGCTATTTTGTTGGAATAGACAAGGTCTGAGGGTAAATCACAAGCAGGGTTGTGGTGGTGTGAGCAAGAAAAAAGACATATTAACATTTTCTTAGAGGCTTCGTCACAGAGTGTAGGGATGCTGGGATGCTTGGTGTGTTACTCACAGAGAAAACGCCAATTGATGACATGAGTTAGGTTACACTCAGCCCTGAAACTGCACTCGAGGATGAATCAATTCTGAGCTAGGGAGTGAAAGAAAAGCGTTTAATATTTATACGGCGTCCAGTTTATGCCCTTGAAAGTGCAGATCCCAGCGTTGTGGATTGGTGGGCTCCACAGACTTCAGAGAAGATACATTGATGCAGACCAACTGAGAATAAGCAGCTTCATTGGCTACCAGAGAAAATGCTTGTTTCCTGATGAAGTCAGTTCTATTTATCTCTCTCAAGTTACAATCAAATACAGAGGCAGCTGCCAAGGGAAAACAGGCAGCTTCTTTTTTTTTTCAGCCCATCTTAGATTTTTCTAATAAAACGCAGTTAAGTATGGTCTCGCATGGCTGTTAGAAAGCCTATTTATTTTTCCAAGAAATGATTTAATATTTTTTCATGGGCCCAAATTGCACGTGGGTACTATAAATTTGAGCTCCTCTTTTCAGCACATTTGACCGCCAGCGTGATCATACTTAATGATCATACTTAATGGTACTATAAATTTGAGCGCCTCTTTTCAGCACATTTGACCACTAGCGTGATCATACTTAATGACAGAACTTGCGATAACATGGCTGAAAAAAGGTCTCCATAGATAATTTTTTGGACATTTTTTTCTTTTTCCTTAAATAGCCTGACAATATAGCCTGACAGTCTTTACAAACTATATAGATCAAGCTTTCCCATAATTTTCAGAAGTTGGGTGAGTTTCTGGGGCTGCTTTTCAATGGAAATCAATAGAAATAATTCTATTACTAGAAGTGCAATACATACACAAGGTTGCGCATGACTGGGGGTGTTAGATTTTATTTTTAAGGTGTCACTAACACCGGGGATTGGGTGCCCACAAAGAAATGACAGTGGGTCCTGCCGGCCTCAATTCCTGTCACCCTCACCCGTGATTGCCTTCGTTTCTGTGGCTAAACTCTGCTTTGAGCCAAAGTTTCTATTGCTAAGCTGTAGCACTGCTGAACAGATACGTGGGTGGCGGAAATCCTGACGGGATTCAGAGAGCTGGTGTGCTCCCACTCGTTTCACCTGAAGAGTTCATGCAGACAGATGGGGTTAGAGCATCCCCATGCCTTATTTGTTTATGGAACTTTTGTGGGAGATGGGAAATGAGGGCTTTATACGTAGTCTCGAGTAGGAAGGGGTTTTAAACCTACATCACCCACGTGCTAATAATTAACAGGTCAAGAAGAGAAATCTGCTGCCTCTTCTTCCAGAAGCGCAACCATGCTTCTGCATCCAAACCTGAGAGCTGGTGCACAGCCGTGGATGCTGGGGAAGGCTGGAGTCCAGCTGTCTGAAGGGTGTTTAACCCATGCTCCTCAGCCTGCCGTTTAGCCAGCAAAGTCAAATCTGTGTCAGCGCTCCTGTTTGCATTGTGTTTTTAGGCATTTAATTGTTCCCATCTATTTTAGGAGTTGGCAGTGCAGTCTTGCATGTCTAGCCATTGAAGCCTATGCGTAACTACCCCTTCTTTGGTAAATTTAAATAGATGCACTATGTCTGATGAAGTGCTTGTTGTGATTTAGAAGCAGCAGTGGGACTAAGCGCAGAGATCGATCAATATTGATCATCACAGTTTTTCCTGGGCTCAAGAGAAGTGTGCTGGAATAAGGGACTGCAGGGTTTCAGTGGTTCTGAAGCACGCCTGCCTTTTCCCTGTGAGAAATCAAAGTGAGGGTAATTAATGCTGTTGGCATGAACATTAACTCTGGACCAGTGATGATATGGACATTAAAAGGAGGATGCAGCCTTCCCCATAATGTATTGCACTGTGTGTATGTTTATTAGGCTGTAGTCGGGTTTGATGAATTATCTCCCTTAGTTCTGCCACTGATATTTGTGTAGAGCTCATTAAATGCAAAGTGGTGGCAAAGACACTGGTGCGGTGTACAGGGCTTTGACTGCTGCTCATGGGCCACTCACAACAAGTATTTGTGCGCCAAGATGCGTTTTTCTCCAGCCGTGCAGTAGAAGCGATTGAGGCTCCTAAGTACCGCGTGCAATGAAGAGCTGTATTAAAAAGGCAAGAAATACTGCTGCCTCAGTCTTCGCAGAGAAAACAGCACCCGATGGTTCCTGCAGTGCTTGGTGTTAGAGGGAGGAGTTAGACCAAGCATGCCTTTTCTGTATTTGCGCTTTGCTTCAGTTTGCCCTTGAAGTTTGCAACGTCCCAGCCTCTCACTGCATTGAACTGGGGGAATAGTGGTGTGTTCTGTTGCTGCTGGCCCGGGATGAACTCAGCCTTTCTGCTCTGCTTTGTGCAGGGTCCAGCCACAGAGGCCGGTACAGATTTAATGCAAATTATCAGCTGAGCTCTGGTGGCTTTTGCTTAAAAAAAGCTAGGAGCAGAATAGGTTACCATATCTTGGTAACAGTCTCGCTCTTCTCCGCGTGTCTCTTTTGAAACAATAAAAGCTCATTTGTGTCTCTAAGAATAAAAAAACCTCAATAGATGACAGCCTCATCTGCATGCCAGCTTGTGCGGCTGCAATAGTCTGAACACTTCTTTTATTCAAGAGACTTAATCTAAAACTCTTCTGGTTTGTTGTGACTGCCCTGAAAAAAAGCCCCCTTTGAATGGGTATAAAGTGCCCCCTATTGCCTCTTTAAACCACTAAACCTTGTACCTGCACCTGCCCAGACAAAGCCCTTGGGATACCAAATAAATGCAACAAAAGCCTGGCGCATCCCGAGACTGAGTACCAGGCTGGATTGGGGGAGCCAGCCGCGGCCCCCAGGATGAGTGCGCAGAGAAGGTCCGAAGCCTGGAGAGCCGGCAGTTGCTTTGGGAAGCTGCTCTGCCTGGAGGGGTTGCAGTCATTGGTAACATCAAGAGCGGGAGAGGGTTTTTATCTTGATGGCTTCCCCGGTGGGTGTCCCTTTCTGGAGCTCTTCCAGAAGCTCATTTCGCCGTGTGGGCGCTGTGCGATGTGGTGGTGTCTGGGGGTTCCTTTGCACCTTTGGGGTGCAAACTCTGGCAGTGGACGTGCCGTCACCTTGCACTCGGGAAGCAGCTCCGCAGGCCACTGTGACTCTGCTCCAGCTGCGCCATGGCCGTGCTTTGGATGGGAGGTGTTCGGAAGAAGGCATCCCTGGCACTAGCGGGCTGCAATTAGTTACTTGTGTGAGTACTTCAGACAATCTTGCTTTGGTCCATGGCCAGAGTTAATATTCAAAAAAGAAAAGCAGGTTTTACTCAGAGCTCAAAGCAGCTTTTATTCACTCACTGATAGAGAAACTGAGGCAGAGATTTCCTTTTTCTCCTTACACGCCGTGGCCACTGATCGGTAGTTACATTTTTATTTTTTTTTTACAATAAATAATAGTTTCTAAGTATCCCGATCAGCTGAGCTCATGGTATTCTATAGGTAACTTTCCAAAGGCTAATAGGTTAAAAAAAGGAAAGCTGACACATGCCGTCTACACCGCCTCAAAAGCTCCTCTCACACCTTTTCCTCCGTTTAAGATGAAGCCAATGGACTTGAGCGCTGTCCATCCACAAATATTAGTAGCTCTGTAACTATAAAACTTGTTGCTGATATGAAAAATAATCTCATCAGGTTCACCTTTAGTTCCACATTTTCCTAAGGTAATATGTCTCGAGACAAAATACTGGCACGCACAATTGCTGAGACTTTCTGATCTGTGTTTGCATTTGAGTTGGGATTTATATATCTTTTAAATATTGCTTTCTCAAAATGCTTGTCTCCAGCTATCTAGTGGTTGCTCAACTTGTATTTGAAGCTTCTTACTATCTTGATGTAACCAAATTTGTTTAATGATTCTTTTTTTGCATATCAAAGACAAAGACCACATCGCTTGCTTACAAAGTTAGATCTAATCTTGACTCTAGTGTTAATTCTTTGATCTCGGTACTTCCAGTGCAGTGTAAAACAACAAATCACAGCATTTTCGTTAAGNGGGATTTATATATCTTTTAAATATTGCTTTCTCAAAATGCTTGTCTCCAGCTATCTAGTGGTTGCTCAACTTGTATTTGAAGCTTCTTACTATCTTGATGTAACCAAATTTGTTTAATGATTCTTTTTTTGCATATCAAAGACAAAGACCACATCGCTTGCTTACAAAGTTAGATCTAATCTTGACTCTAGTGTTAATTCTTTGATCTCGGTACTTCCAGTGCGGTGTAAAACAACAAATCACAGCATTTTCATTAAAATATGCAAGTGATAGCATTTCCTGAGAAAATAAGATTTTATTGCTTGATCTTCTGAGGGGGTTAGTGAATGTGAGATCTATTAGCATAGTACCTAAAAAGGTCAGCAAATCTACAAGGCCGTTTATGAAAGAGAACATTCACCACTTGAGAAAACAAACTGCGAAGCAGAACTACCTCTATGTGCAAGCCCAGCGTTAGCGTCTCTAAAGGGGATGAACGCGATGCTGGGCAGTGAGCACCCCGGCAGCACCTTGCAGAGAGCCTGGGGATGGGGGGACAGGTAAAAGGAAGGGTGAGTGAAGCATTTCTTATCCCACAGGCCATATATAAAAGTGGTTAAACATGCTAAAGCGCCTTCAATCTGATTTGTTGCAGTACAATGTTTCTCAAGTGTTAGGGTTTAAATAAATACTCTTGCTTTGGTCCTCCTGATGAGACGATATAGGAGGGAAAGGAAAGAATAAAAGCAATGTGTGGTTGCGGTCCAAGTCATGCCTCACAGCATAAAGCTTGTAGACAAGGCTTTTCCCCCCATCCTTAACTCAGGACTTCAGTAAGTATTGTTTTTTTTTCCAACCGTTAGCCTAACTGTGCGCAGTCATCCATAACACAGTTTTGAGGGCAGAAGTCTATAAATGCTCTCAGCGTCTGAAGAAAGGCCTGCGATTACCCTGGAGCTGCCATAATTCCTTCTG
This sequence comes from Steatornis caripensis, assembly GCA_013398225.1. Taxonomy (NCBI): domain Eukaryota; kingdom Metazoa; phylum Chordata; class Aves; order Caprimulgiformes; family Steatornithidae; genus Steatornis; species Steatornis caripensis. Next base: position 8,103 of record VZSC01013676.1, on the reverse strand, counting down.
CAATATTTGTAGCACCGATGGAAGGCACAAATCCTCAGGCTGTACTGTTGTGCCAGGCCAGTGCCTCACGGCTCCTAAGCTGGTGATTAATGGTGTCGCAGCGATTGGCAATACAGCACAAAGGATGCAAACCTTCAATTGCTGTTATCCTGCGCCCCACTGGGCGAGCGGCAGGGCAGGATGGTCAGGAGGAGCTTTTGAGGAGGATTTCTTTGAAGTTTTCTGCGAACCGGCGGTAGACAAAGGGCAGGATATGCCAGCCAGCTGTGGGCTGGGGAAAGGCAAGGGAGACTGCAACGGAGGTGATGTCTGCAATTAAAGACTGAACATTTCTTACTGATGGTTGAAAGTCCTATGTAAATGTGATTACATTTTATTTTGTTGCAATAATGGTAGTGGATGGAGCCTGGAAGAGTAATAAACCCCCTGTCACTTGGGAGCCAGGCGGAGTCGGGGCCAGCCGTGATTTATCTGGCTAATGACCGTAAATGCGGGCAGCGGCCTTCCCCGGCGGCTGCCCGAGGCCTTGGTATTCCCCTCGCTTCCCTTTGCCTTTGGACCTGATCTGGATGTCTTCAGCGATGATGGACCCGCTAAAGGAAACGGAGAGCGACTTGCATGCACAGCCCTGGCTCCTTGCCCAGATCTTGGAGGGTCGTTGGGGAGCCTTTCTTCCTGAAGGCTGGGAATGGGTCTGGATGCTGAAGGCTTGACTTTGGGAGCCTGTTTCAGGACCGGTTCTCTCGCTGTGCTATGGCTCGGACAAAGTTCTCCTTCTAAAACTTTCAAAAAGAGAATTTAGATCTGAATTTTGGGGCTAAGCTGCATCTTTTCTAGATATGCTGCGATTGTTTTCTGGTTTTGTTAGACTACGGAGTTCTGCTCCTGCAAAAAGCGTATTTTTGACAGAAAGCTTGTGTTTCATAAGCTTAACGTGCATTTGGCAAGCATAAGGATGCTGCATTCATTGTTATTCTAAAGAGATAGCAGATGAGAGAAGATGCCTGCATTAACAAGCAGAGCCGGACAGCTTGCCATTTGTAGCTTGCTTAAACTAATCAATGATATGGGCTTATGAGCAAGACTTGCCGAAAGGCTGAGGATTTTATTGGAACATTTGCAAATGATATGAAAGTGAGACCTATAACAATACTCTCGATGAAATGGAATCCTTCTTAACTACAGCGCTGTGATGCAGTTCGTCACAAAAATCCGCTGGATGCCTTAGGAGCTGGTTTCTATAACCTGAAGAGGTGCCTGGCGTGCACCAACGTGGCTGCGCCTACGGGCTCTAGTCACACGAACTGAGAATTTTCTTGTGTACTGCTCTGCTGATGTGATTTTGCTTGTAAATGTCTCTGGACACGTTGCTCTGGGTACCGAAAATCCAGCCCTTCATTTTTTTTCACCGTGCTTGGGCAAACATGAAAGCATTCCTGTGTCTCATTGATCAAAATGCAGCAAGGATGTGACTAGAACAGGCGACTGTGGTCTGTTTATTGTCAGGGTGTTGCTTCTGATGGTAAGGTGCACGGGATGCCGATGAGAGATGAGAAGGGGGAAAAAAAGGGAGCCATAGATAGGCACGGGAAGGTTACTTGCATCTCCATTGTCTCGTGCCGGCTTTACTTTCCATCAGTTCTGCTAAGTGCTCATCCCAGAATTAGGGAAATTGTATCTTGGCTAATAAAAGGAAAGGAAAGAGGGACATGTAGGTTAAACGATCTCCCAGGGATGTGTAGGAAGCCAATGTCAGAGATAGCAGCCCAGTCCAGAACTCCTGAGGACCATTCTGGAATATTTTTAGCATTTATTTTTCAGTTTCATCGTGTTGCAGTTGCGCTTCGGTTTTGGCATGTTTTTTCTTTTTAATCATCACCAGAGGAGAAAGGAGAGGTCTAACAAATTTTTCAAATGCTCCCTGAGAGCCGTGAAAGAGAAGCTGCAGCGCAGCACCTGTTGGTGCGGAGCAGCCTTCCACCCCGGCTGGCAGCTGATTCCCTCTTTGCTCCTGATGTGATCCGTCTGCAGAACCTGATGTCATCTGGAAAAGACAGCGAACGTGGTCCTGCGTCTCTGTGCGGCTCCGGGATAGCTGAGCATCAGTGTTGTACAGCAGCGGAGAGCTGGGAGTGGTGTCAGAAATTAGGTTTTGCCCAGCAATCTTTCTGTCCTTTTTTCCTGCTTTTACATATAGTTCTCTAGGGAACAAGTCCAACCCATGGGAAGGAGACTGGCTCCTTACCATAGTTTAAAGCTGACATTGCCTCTAATATTTTTTTCCTCCAGTGAGATTTGAAGTTTTTTGAGTATACTAAAGAATAAGATTTTTCTTTCTAGAGAAGGAAGCTCTTTTCCTGTTGCCTTGTTTTTACTGAAATCCTTCTAAAATGATTGAAATGCCTCCCTCAGCGTGCCATTTCATCTTTGCTTCTCTTTTGTGCCCCCTGCTTATTTATGGAAGCAGCTTTGTTTCCTCGATAAACAAGAACTACATTTTTTCTTGATTTCATCAGGCTAACAGCATGAGATGCTCAGGACCAGGTCTGATTTGCTGCAGAGTCTACCAGCAACAGCAATCACGTCGAAGGGATGAGGTGTAGGTGTAATCGTAATGCGGGCACAGGCATCTGTGAAGACAGTTGCTATAATAAAAATAATTGTTGAAATATGATAAACTGTCTGGGATTGAAAAGAAACGACGGGATGGATTTTTGACAAATATAGGTATTTTGTTCTTCCTTCTCCCTGAATCCAGCTCTGACTCTCAGACAGCTATGTACTTCAAGCTCAGAAGCATGGCAAACCAGAAATTCGCTGGGATAACTCCTGGCTTTACAACAAGCAGGATTTAACCCCAAAGCGTGCAACCAAGTATTTTGCTTAAGAAGGTTGCCCTTTCCCCATCAGTGCCTATGCTGGAGAAGGTCCTGCGGTCTGAAACTAAGAATTACCTGTGGAAAAATTTTTGGTCCCAATTACGAGCACAGCATCAAACTCAGTCTCAAATCAGGCTTCGCCTCCGCTGCGTTTACCAAAAGTTCTGATAACATAATTCTGCCAAAATGTCTTCGCCGTGTATTTTCCCCGGGGGCTGGTGGCGCGCAAGCCTTTGGCTCCTGATCTGCAGAGAATTAACCAACGAAGCTGTCAGCAGTGAGCCCTGACGCCCACGTGCAGATGACCTCTAGTCCCTTTACCTGCAATTCGCCTGTAGCTCATTCCCATTCGAAACCTAAACCCGGCAGAAAACGCTGGAGGGATGTGGGAAAAGTTTAGGCCGGCAGAATTTGAGCCTTTTTTGCTACATTTCGTCTCCCAGTGCCCACAGGGACAGATTTTCAGAAAGATCTAGGAAGGGGGTAAAATCCAGCAGCCTGCACCACTCTGGACTCTATCGTGTTGCCTGAGTGGGAATTTTTGGCGACACGCAGCAGAAACACCCATCTTTACCCTGTAGAAACCAGGGAGCAACTAAGAGCTCATGCACACACACTGCAAATTGACGTGAACACGCTGACATTAAAATGCAAGAGATTGTATGCTAACGCTGTCAGTTCTTTGCAAGCTTGCTCACGCCATTTATTTCACTCTGCTAAAGCAGTTCTATAAATAAGCAAAGGTGCTCGTTTTCTCGTGCACGTGTGCAAGCTCTGTCTTTCTCATGTGCTTTTGGAGGGTGAGAGTGGTTGCAAGGCAGGGTGCATCCAGGTGAGGTGCACTGGTGTTCAGCACCTCTGGTCCTGACTGAGGGCTTTGGCCAGAAGAGGAGCTGGGGGGCCACTTACCTTCCCTGTGTCACAGAAACATAGGCAGTAATTCCCTTTGAATTACACCACGAATTGTACAAGGTTGAGAAACCTCAAACCCACAATTTTTAATAAAATCTAACACAATTTTTTCCCCACCCTTTCTAACAATGACATTTCACGTCAGCTTGGCTATTGGCAAACCAACACCACACCCCCCCTCCCCGGCCCAGATACAGTGCCAGATCAGCAGAACTCAATTTACTTCAGTGGAAAGATGCCAGGTGATGCAACCGAGGACCTGGCTCTTTTATCTGAGCTGTAGTTCTCATGCTTATCTAAGCTTATCCGCAAATCTTGCCGGAATATTTTGTGAGAATCACTTTTCTCGCATGGTTCAGATATTTCTTCTTCCAGGATGGGCTGAAAATACCCCTTAGCAGATGTCCTGGTGGCACAAGTTATGCTTGCATTCCGGGTCTGGCTTGACCTTGCTTGACCTTGAAATAGCTGAGCATATGTGGAGAAGACGAGGAGAGAAGCTTAATGGAAAATTTATGGTCTCCTCAATGGCTTGGTTCATAGAATGGTTTGAGTTGGAAGGGACGTTTAAAGGCCATCTAGTCCAACCCGCCTGCCGTGAGCAGGGTCATCTTCAGCTGGATCAGGTTGCTCAGAGCCCTGTCCAACCTGACCTTGAACGTTTCCAGGGATGGGGCATCTACCACCTCTCTGGGCAACAGCAGCTGAGTTGAGCATTAGCATTAGCAGCAGCAAAATCTACATTTTCAAAGGGAGGAAGAGAGCTCATTTCTCTGCCTTAGTTCCCCTACTCTTTCATGTGATATTAATTCTTGAACACTGCTGCTCTGGTTTACACCCCACTGCCACCATGGATGTTTACACTGTCCTGAGTTTGCAGAGCTCCGCCGTCCTTGTTTTCCACCCATGTAACGCTTTCCTATGCTTAGTGATATCCCACATGGAAACCCTCGTTAGCCTTGCTAATTGCTGTTGTACTTTTTAAGATCAGTTCATCTTTTTTTGACCAGTCAGGACAGGCTTTTATCCTTAGGGCTGTCTAATTTACACCGAGTGGGTTGTAGGATTGCAGTGCCGTAGGTTCTGCTTGGCTGTGCTTGCTAGCTCACTGAGGAATTTTGTAATCACAAGTAAAAAACCAGCAACATTTGATCCCAGACTTTAATGTGCATCCCACAACACACGTGAGGAGCGCTCCAAGCAATTACTCTTTAGAATAGTCATTATTGGGGATTTGGAAAGTAGTGCTTGCTGTGGGAAGAGTTTCCTTGTAGATGTAATGCAATGCACATGTACATTTGGGTCTGCTGATGTTTAACAATATATTAGCCGATAATGAAAACCACATGCGTTCAACACAGAGTTACAGTTAACTGCTAAAACCCGCAGCCATACACCGTGCGAGGCCTGATTTGCTCTCTATACACAATTACTGTTTTATAAGATTTAAGGCAAAAACTTTTTTTTTTTTTTTTGAACTTGTACTAGCACAAAGCTCAGCTATTCCAGGGAAGTTTGTTCTTTTAATGCTCAGATCCTGCATAATACTTTCCTTATGGACCAACTTTTCCTGGTATTATATAGGTTGTAATTACTTCTCTGTATAAGATTTTTTGTAGCACGTAAATGGGACAGACTGATATGATAACACGATAATAAACTATTTATTTTTTATGTAGATATCAAAACACTTTATTAAAAAAAATGTTGCTTTTACTTTCAGTATAGAGGAACAAGCCAGAAAATTTTAATTATTTATGCAAAATCCATTACCAGCTCAGTGGCAGAATCAGGAGCTAATGCTAGTTTTCCTATGTTCCACTCCCTGGTATGTTTGCCAACCCCGTGCATTGTTTAGGCTATTTCAGTTAATGAAACATAAACCAATAAATAATAAACTGTTAGTGCATCTCAGGCCTGCCCTGGGATTACAGGGAGAGGAGAATCAGGCTGTTATTGTGAATTCGCTATCGCAGCTGCTGCGAAAACAGATGCTGTCATTGAATACCTAGCTGAAGTTTCATGCCCTGTCCTTATCATATATAAGCACATATAAGCACAACTTAAATAACAGAAGGCATCAAATGCCATTTGCAACTAGTCCCTCAAAGAGTTTTGCTCCTCAATGATCGCATTTTTCTGCATTTTTTTGTTAGTATATTAATAATTGATCTCCAGTTCTTCAGGTAGACTTGTGGGTGGTCAATAAATGGTTGAAATCCCTTTTTCGTTAACGCTCTGTGCCATTGTTCTGCTTGATCTAATCTAGCTCACTCTTTTCTGCTTCTGCCATTGGCATTTCTTGGATGTCTCCTTTCTCTTCCATCCCGGAGTTGGGGTGGGTGATGGACCAGTGACCACCTGGATGGGCTTTCCCTGGGTCAATAGGGGTGCCTCGCAGAGCCGTGCTGGTCCTGTGCAGGCAGGGAAGGTCAGGCAGAGCCAGGCCCGCTCTCACTTCGCATCTTAGTTTGCCAGCATCATCCCTCTACTTCAGCTTTTATGGACCACGAGCCAAGAAACACTGTGATCAGGCTTCCTTTGCAATCTGGCAGTCTGGCAGGGAATGTATACGGATTCAATCTTCGTACTTGATCAGAAAAGCATATTATCCCATGCTCGAGCAGCAGTGTAAATGCACACACGGCATGCAAGGGTTGTGCTTGAGAGGGAGCATCCTCGAAGAAACATATGAGCATCTCCCATGCTTCGGTTAAAAGGCATGTTTTCCATTCCTGTCATCAGGAGGCTTTCTTTACATCGTGTGCAGCAAACTCTTTGCTCATAATTACAGGCAGGGAGCTATCTATGGCAGTCCAGCCCATTTCTTGTTACCTAAAATAACCCCAAAGCATGCTTTTATCCCCTCAAAATGGGTGGGATGGTGTTACAAGTGTAGCTCTCGGTAACTCCACTGAAACACATGCTATCGCAGCGCAAAGCCACTGTAATCGAAGAATAAACTCTCTGTAACCTTCCCCAGTGCCACCTTCCATGGAGGCTGCTGTGAAAGGTCAAGCCTGCTCTTTGCTCATCTCCTCCCTATAAGAGGAGAAGACTTTTTGTGGCAAATTCATGCAACTGCAGCTGTGAAAGGGCAGCAAATTCTGAGTCTTGGTCACAGTTATTGCTACAAAGCATTTGTTTCCACCGCACCCATGACTGATTTTATTTTTTTTTAAGATATCCATTCCCTGGGTAATTCCAACCACATGCAAGATCTTCCCATAACAATTTCTGCAGACATCCCTTCAAACACCCGCAACAAGTTTCATACCCACTTCTGAATTGGAGCCTTAAATCTTACAAAATGCCACTTCCATTTGCTTTGACGCCTGGAATTTGATCTATGGCTAAAGCATGGATCTCACATACGCTTGGCCTGAAAGTCATGCCATATTTTGTCCTTGTGCTGCCTTTCAGAGACCAACATGGGAGTGAAGAAAAGAGAAGCAGCTTCTCCGTGCTGCTCTGCTGCTCTTCCTAATTCCCCAGGACTCTCCGCCACAACAACGTGGTGGTTGGCCACTCTGCGAGTCCTTATCTTCCGCAAATCCACAAAAAAATCCCTTTATGGGCTGCGATATCTTCCCATAGAGAATGAATTGTGAAGGCTGAGAAAATCAGCTTAGATGGAAAGAAGAAATCCGTGGGGGGCAGGACCCGTGTCAGCATTCCGGGCCTGGAAGAAGCTCTCACGAAGCAGAGGCACTGCCGTGCCTTGCGTGGACCACGCTGAGCTTCATGGCTGATCGTCATCGTTTCTTCTGACCTGCACCTTGCTTCATCCCAGGTTTCCCGAGTGAAGATTTCACAGCACTCCGCTGCTCTTCTGGCTCGCCACCAGCTCCCAAAGGCAAATGAGAAAGCTGCTTTTCCTCTTCAGGGTTTCACACCTTGCTGCAACGTACGCAAGGAGGACAAATTGATAATTTCACGCCGCGGTGCACTACAAAGGCTGCTCAGCTGGGCGTTCAGGTGTGCCGAAATGACTTGGCACGCACCTCTAGCGTATTATCGGCCGTGCTGCGTATGTTCTGTATGTGCTCAGCGCTGCTGCAGCAGTGACAATCATGAGATGGGGTAGTTAGGGGAACGGCGAGTTCCCTGAGGTGTCCTGCGAGTGCTGGGGGGGAACGATATTAAAAAACCTCACCAACAAATGGTTTCTACCTTTTTACTGTGCAGTCACTCGAGGCTGCTTTTTCGTCTCAATGAAGTCTTTCTAATAGAGGGTTGGTTTTTTCCCCCTAATTAACATCTTGCACTTCGCTTTGGTATGGTCATAGACGGAACGGAAATTTCAGGTATT
>VZSC01013675.1:74037-97338 GCA_013398225.1 Steatornis caripensis | reverse complement strand
CCAAATCAGTGAAGTACAAGCCTTACAAAAGCAGGGCAAGTGCAGCAGCAACACAGCTGGAGCTGGCTCTGGTGCCCAATAACTTGGTGCAACACATCATCTCTCCTGTCCTGAGTAACCACCATAACAGATGGAGCCCAAACTCATGGGCTAAATTAACCAGTGCACATTTTGTGGATATTTCTGGACATTTTACGGAGATTTTACAGGGATGCTTTACAGACTAAAGGAATGATATCTGTGTATTATATCAATAATATCTATGTATTATACCATGATAGTATATATTATAAGGGCTTTGGATTAATTTGCGTTAGGGTGGGTATTATGAAGACGTTGAACAGCAACTTGAAGCTGGACATCTTTTAATCATCTAATCTGGATAAGTTTGATGTAAGAGTTTTAAAATAATTGGTTTGTGTCTGAACAATTAATACTGAATTTTCAAACTTATAAACATCTTACAGATAATACTGTAGAGATTTCATTAATAAGTGAAAGAAGCACTGAGTTTGAAACACCTAATTTATCTCCACATCAAGTGAAAAATCTGTGTATTTAAAAAAAAATAAAATTACATCCTGTAATCTCCACAGGTTTTGCTTAAATCCTTTAGTTTGTACTTTAGTACACCTGAAATCAGTCCTTAGCTGAGTCATGATTGCTGCACTGGGAACAATGGTCTAAAGGAAAGGAGGAGCACTGAAATAATTACGAACAACAATTTCCACCAAAATCGTTGTTTGGTGAACGAGCAAGAATACAGACATTCTTTCACATTTTTAAAATATACTATTCTATAATATTTATGCAAGAATGCATAAATAGCTTTGCAATCTTTCTATTCAAAATTAAATTTAATACTTCACAACCAGTAACTTCAGAGTATAAATATGCATATAATTTTGTTATTCAAATATGAATAGCTATATTTGCCCAGTCCATTTAATTCAGGGGGGTGGGGTGGTGGGGGGAGGTTTAATTGGCAGCTTGAGTGTTTCCTGACCTACATACATTCTTCTGGTGAATTTACTCTGAGAGTAACCCACAGTTTCCATTTGATTGCATTCACTGAAATTAATTATCATTTTAAAAGATACTGGCTTTGCATTGTGCAACGTCTGACCTTTGCAGATTTTGACACATTGCCTACCTGATTTAGGACTCTGCTACATTTCATTTACAAAAATAGATGTTCAGCTTTTACGTTTGAACTGCCCTACTGCTAATTTGTTCTCTCATTTCAGATGGCCACTATTTTACTGGCTGAAATAATAAAAAGACACAATTCTTCTGTGTATTCATTACATCTAAGATGCTTTCAACATGGGAATTACCATATCACTGCAATTAATTATTATAGTAATAGAAATCTTCTTGTACATAATGAATTTTGATATCATAAAATGCCAGACTGCAATGCACAGCTGTGCAAATGTAGTGATATCCCTGGTAAGCACCAGTAGCTATTTTTACCTGCTGAAAAGCACTTCTAGCTAGATATTACTATATCAACTTCAGCTTGCTATGTTTTTAAATCATTACTTTCTTTTTTCTACATTTTTTCTGAACTTTTAAATTTATTCCAACAGAATATTTAATATATCAGTTGCTAAATTCCTGGAAGCTACCCCAGCAGTAGCAGCCCTTTATATTACACATTTCGTAGGCTGCGGAATTTAGTAATAGCTATTGTTCTTGAATGAGATGAGTGCATCACAGATGGCTTATGGACCTGCAGCAGACATTTATCTCAGGCTGTTCATAGTTAGATTGTTTTGTCCCAAAAAAGATGTGGAAAGTATGTCTGACAATGCAGGAAAGTATGTCTGACAATAGTAAAGTACCACTTAATATCTTTTAGGGAATAAATCTGTTTTATGGTAACGTTGATTTAATCATGGTTGTCAAGAAATTATTCCAGAAGTTCCTATCTTCATATTTCAAACAATACTGTTTGCAATTCGGGTTTGTCGAACTTTCATGTCTCAGGCTTTGTTACATCTGTGTTCGATTACATGAAAAATAACCTGTTATGCTTGTATGCAGTTCAGTAAATGTGCATTTGTAGATTATATCAACCCTTTGAACCTCTGCCTCTCATTAGATTTTCGTTTGAGCTATTAAACAATGATGGCACATATAAGATTCCTTATTTCTTAGAATAACATTCCCATTCTGTACGTATGGCTGAACTTATTTGGTCCTGGATATCCAGTTTTACTTGGCTATTTTGAAATATTCTGTTTTGCTTGGAATCTATCATTTAAAAAATCATATAATTCTGTATCTTTTACTTGTTATTTTCATTATTGTGACATTTTCTACTCTGTCTTATCTAAAAATTGTGCATGTCACTGATACATATTAAATATTTTATAGTTTGTAACTGATCTTTTGGGATCAATATTGACAATATATTTGCCTGACAAGGATTCCATTAAGGGTTGTATTTAGAGTCCAGTCGCTTGGCCATTTCTTAGTCCAGTTAAAGTGTATCATTTTGATTGTTTTAAATAACAACTTAAGCCACACCAAGTTCAGTAGAACTGTGAAAGTGTTAGTGTCATTGCACAAGTAACTTGGTGGAACCTTCTCTGGAAAGTGTTTTTCAACAGAAATTGATTCAAACTGGAACAGATTCAGGGGAAAACCACTAGCATGTCTGAAATCATGAACAATGATACCAGAAGAAATTTAACAGCTCAGATTACTCAGGTTAGCTCAATAAAGACAGAGAAGACTTTCACTTTCACCTTTTATTTAGGTGATTTAACCCTATAAACATAGCAAGTGATAGAGAGGAAGAAATGATCACACCAAAGAATCATATCAGCACTAGAAAAAAAATGGATATAAACTGTCTGTTTAATTAAGCTAGGACAGAAAGTAGGAACAGATTTCTAACACAAGATGAATTCTGAAATAGTTCACCAAATGGACTATTAAGAGACAAAAAATCCCCTAATTGTACTTAAGATATAGCTTTATTAGTCTGTGAAAATTATAAGTAGCATGCCAGTTAAAGCAAAGAGCTTGAGTCTGTAATGTAGCAGACCACATCTGATGATACAGCATTCCTAAGCAGTTTATTAAAGTATGTAATATTGACACTTTCACCTTTAGCAAGCTAACTTGCCAGAAAGCTCTTTCTCTTAGCTATGCTTTCTCTAAACTACTCCTGTAACTTGCATCTCAGACCCAACTGCATAACTGCTCCAGTAACATTCAAAAACTATATCTAATGCGTAAACCATTTTCTACTGAATTTGTAAAAAAAGTTTTTAAACCCCCTGAACCTTATTATAATCTCATAGTTTGCATTCCTGTTTTGGAATGGCGTAATATGCCTACATTCTGTTACAAGTAGTGGCACATTAAGCAATTCCAGCAATGTTTCTTCATAAGGAATTTTTCATGTTGGGTTGTGGTTCATGGTTCTGAAAACAGCTTTATGGGACGGGTAATAATTTTACCCTGCAGAAATCACTTGCAGAACGTAATAGAAATTTATAGTAATTTCTTTCCATTATTTTCCACACTTACATCTGAGAAATAAACTCCTCAGTTAAATTGTAAGCGATGGTTTAATAGGAATTTTCTTTTCTAAACTTTGACAGAATTTTAGAATCTTGCATTGTAATGGTACTGTAACCTACGAGTAAAAATAGAATATGTCCTTTCCAAAAGACAAAGATATGGTGCTACAGATACAGATTTTAACACTGATGGTGTTATGTAGTGTCTGTTCATGATGAGAAGCTATGTCAAAAGAAATCCTCTGAACATTAATCCCATGGTACAACCGATGCATACAACTGATGCATTGACTTTCTGGATGGAGAGAGGGCTTAGAGATAAAGACAGGCTATTAATATATTATTGAGTTGCAAAAAGAAAAAAAGCAAAACACACACACAAAAAAACCTCTCCAAAAACCACAAAGAATTGCTGAACTTGTTTACATCTCTCTGCCAATTGATAGATTTAAGGGAAAATCCCGAGCTCTTCACTTTAGCAAAGATCTTACTTAAGTGAGGCAGAGGTTTGCTTGAGTAAAACCAGTATAAGTAGGATCACAGTTAACTTACATCCCAAAAAGCAGATGATTGATAGTCAAAAGTGAAGATTAATTTTACTGACAGTTGGATCATATGAATAGTTAGGAATGACATATGTTGTTCTATAGTATTTATTATTTTAAACTATATCTAAGAGAGGAACTATATTAATGTTCCATTAAAATTCAGAATTTTACAAGTCAGCTGTTTGTTTAAAAAAAGCACAACTGTCAACACTGAAAACTTACCAAATCAAATTATATTTGTTTTTGGGAACTACATCAATATTCACAGGACTACATAATTGTTGTTTTTATTCATTTCAGCACTCCCTAAGAAAAAGTGTATGTATTCTATGCTTTTAAGCAATTGTAATTTAAAATTAAACCATGTCACTTATCTGTTTTCTTAGTATGCACTTGTGAAAGTTTTCTCTAGAATATTATGATTAATCCTGTGTAGAATTACTTATGTTTACACTACTCTTCAGAACTACTAAAATTACACATCTATATTTACTAGTGCTGAGTTCCAAACTTACCTTAATTTCTCTTACTGCTTCAGACAATCTCACAGATAAACAAAGAATTCCAGCCTTCACACAATTATCGAAAAGTAAAACCAGACTGAAGCAAAATTCATTTTTTTCATGTAATATTTAATAGTCTGGTGGACTTCAAAACTTGTACTGGAACAAAGACATGGCAGCCTTTAATTATGAAGACCAAGATCTCCAGCCCTTGAAATTTTTCTAACTTATTAATATGCCTGCGGCCTTCATGGTTCTTTTGTGACCAGTTAAAGGTACTAATATCATCTTAGAGATTAAGTAAGAACTTTCAGGAGATCATTTCAGAAAGAGATGGAAATGAGATGTTTCGCTCTGATGTAACAGAACAAAGACTCTGCCATGAAGACTTACAGAAAAAACACGCCACATTAAGTTCAACTTTAGACAAGCCTCTGTATAGCTCTGCCACTCAAAGAGATAACCAAATGTATCTCTAATGTTCACTTAACTGAAGTATAGCTATTTTGTGATTGCAGAATAATTTAGATGTAATCAAGTCCTGTCCCAATGACAGATTAATTTTAAAATATTGGAGCACAGAAGCCAGGTTTCCGTCGTCTCAAAGCAAGCAAGTGGCCTTTCTGCTTACAGAGGCATGCTCGTTCATGAACTTACTTTCAAAAGCAATACATCTTGAACTCTTTTCTAACTGGGCAGGGCATGAATAAGAGAAGCGGACAGCCTCCCACTGCCCAAGCAGGCAAGCAGGCACTGCTAGGGTTTGAGAAGTGGATTTGCACTTACTTCAGCAGTGAAGAGACTGAAATGAAATGGTTTCTGTCTGAATGTGTGTATTCAAAAATGTTATTATACAAGCAGAAAGCCTCCTTCTTTGACTTTCTTTTATCAGACAATATTGAATTCTTCTCCAGTCCTTGAAAGGCTGTCTAGGTTGTAGATCCTAAGTAGATGGAGATGGTCTGTAGCCTGAAGTAGACACCTGGGAACATTTTTGAGACTACCTTTTCCATTCTGGCTAAATTTGGTGTGTCAGCTTTAGGCACTGATCCCTCAGAATTCATGTATATCTCAAATGAGACTTCAAGTTCTTGTTACTTACACCATTTCAAACAGATGTTTAGATCCTAATCAGTGGTCATCATCTCAGTCTTAGGATTGTCTAGAATAATTATTAAATATTTTATTGACCTTCATGAAATCATCCCTTCCAGATGAAGACACGGATGCTTTAAAGATTATTTTTAAAGGCCTCTTCATGGCTAACATTTTTACCTTGTTTGTTTTCATTAGAACAAGTTTCAGAAAGTTTTCTCCAAAGGGAATCTCAACAAAAAATGAATCAAAGCCATAAACTCACAATTCTTGTCACCATATTTAAGCAGTAGAAAAAATTAAAAAAAAAAAATCAGAAGATCTGTTCAAAATAAGAAGGGTCTTTCCAAGGCCTTGAACACAGAATCATTGTTTCCCAGCTCCACTGTTATCCCACTGCACTACTGCATAATATACAGGGAAAAATTTGGTTATTCTTGACTCCCATAAATCCTCAGAAGTAGTTGTTTTGAGTAATGATTAATAGAGTATGGGAAAGAAGCTTCTCCAGAGTGCCTTGTTTGTGCTAATAACACTGCAACTAGATTAACAATTAAGTTTGGAGCAATAGCACAACTTTTTAGCAAGTCCCCTGGATGTCCCCACTTATGACAGCATTTCAGTTCAGTAGAAGCTTTAGTGTACTCTAGCCAAATTTCTCCAAGTAGAAACTAAATGAGAAGTTTTTCTCTGGGTAGACACCAAATGGTTATTAACATCTAAAGAGAACATATGGGGCAAGCATTCATTGGTCCTTTGGTTAAGTGTGACCTATGTGCATCGTGGGTATATTCAGTATAGGGGACCAGAATAAATCCAGACTGATCTGAAGTAAACTCTTGAACTTCATTCAGGGGCTTCAGCACCAACTACTTCAAACTACTGATCCTGTGTCTTGTCCTAGAAACAAACTTATAACCATTTAGATTCTTGGATCTGAAGTCCTACAAAAGTATCATCATACACCAGGCTCTTCAGTTAAATAAATGCTGCTTTTGGGAAGCAGAAACAGTGCACTCTGAAGAGAGATGTGCTTTACCTCTATCAGTTCTACTCTTCACACTTTGCTCTTCAGATGCAACCAACAGTAGATTAGGACTCTGTATCACATCAGCCTTTCTTTCAACTTTATCAGCCACCACAGGAAGATCTGGAGTAGACAGCACTAGATTGTGGATTGGCACTTTGGGCGCACATTGCCAGTAGGCGTTGACTGCTTTACTTGCCGTTGAACTGGCACTTGTGGAGGATAACAAAGATGTGAGCATAACTGCACATATGCATGAATGCAGCAATAAAGGAGTGTATTTAAAAGTTTTGCTTAACAATATAATCATGGGCTTACATGGGTACTTTTCCATGACCTAATTGTAATAATTAATCTATTACATTTGGAAGTTGTGAAAATAAACTTAAATTAACGTTAGATAATTAGTCACCTTCCAGAGACATTCTAAATGAAAGAAACAGTTTGTTTCAAAGAAACAATACATTAAGACTACCTGCCTTCTTTAAATCAATGAAACAGCTAGTATCCAATTATTTTTATTAGAGTCACAGCTAGCGCCATTCAGAAACCTCTCAACCTTCTTGTAAAAGGTTAAAGTTATTAAAAAGAAAGAGAACTGCATGGAGGTGCTATTTTTTTAAAATTAAGAGAACAATGTCTTCCTGTATTAAAGGAATATTATTTTGCTCTGACTAACTTACCAGCCTGCTCTGTGGAAGGAAAAGAATGAAACGATGCTTTCAGTTCTTCCCAACATATCATTTTGGGGCTGTTACCTCTTAACTGCTTTACAAGTTGGGGGTTTTTGTTTCTAGGGAAAGTTGTTAACAGAATCAGTGGTAACAGAATGTTGTAAGGATTAACACAAATTTTTGAACAATTTAAGATAGTCATTAACTCAGTTTGCTAATCCAGTGGGAAATTTCCTAGTTTGAATGGAAGGAAAGGATTACATGAATTATAATGTGGGAAATATTCTCTCTACAGTCTGATTGTTTGCTGTCACAAATAATCATGAATACATCAATCTACTAATTGCTAATCAGACCCCACGCTGGTTTAATAAATTCCCCTAGTAAGGTTGTTCTGTCAATATTTAATTAATGCATCTTAATATAACGACTGTTCCTGTTAACATCTGTTTGTAGCAAATAAGGAATTCAGACACTTTGTAACACAGAATTGCTTTTCTTCACAGAAAAAGTGAAGTTTAAACAGTGTTTTCCTTTACATAGCGAATATTATCTAAGACATCCAACAGCTTACAGTACTATCCATTTCGAATGTAGCAGCACTTATATAACATCCTTGAAGCTGCACTGTTTTGGGTATTATAAGTATGCATTTCAATCGTTGACTTAGATGTTAAGTTTATCACAAAAACTGTGTTACAAGTTATGTAACAAAATTATATAACAAAGAACAAGTTATGCTATGGCAAAACATAACTGTCTGAAAATGTGTCCCATTTTTCAAAGTTATTTCAATTTGTTCATGTGGTGAGCCCCAAGTTTAAATGCTCAAATAAAGTCAAATAAAAGTAAACTTTCTGTTGTGTGGAATACAGTAATTGACATTGGATTTATTAGAATTCAAGTTAATAAAATACTAATTTTAAGTAAGCTGTACAGTTTTCTTTATTGTCTGTCTTTTAAAGTGTAATTATGTAATATCTCAGACGCAAGAGCTTCATCTGTATATTTGCATATTGACCACATTAATTCTCCACCATATGTAAGATCCTTGGGATTTTATTCATTATAATGCAAATTGGCTGCCAAACCATCAGTAAAAAGCATGAGATGTACTTCCATTTAAAGCATATAAATGCAATTAATAGCACTTATTCACTCAAAAGATAAGTGACTACAGGAAATCTTAAGGAATGATCATGGTTTGGTTTCATTAAAAGTTAGACAACTGGAGAACTTGCTACATCTAGTACATCCAGTATTTATTTCTACTCTGCTTAATAGAAATAAGAGTGTTTTGGAAAAACAAGGAAAGTAAGTATATATTTATTCATGTATTAATAAATCTAGAAAGTGTTTTCATTTAAGTACATCACCAGATTTTAATGAAGTGATAGAATAAATCAGGTGTTACTTCTATATGGGACTTCACCCCTCGATTTCCTATATAATTTATCTTCATTTTTCTTTTTTATTAATTAAAAATCATACTTTTACTGAAGATACTTCATATAGATAATGTTTTTAATATTTTGTTCAGTCTTTTTTTCTTGCAGAGCTAAGTCACAGCGCACAAATCGCAGTAGAGCTGCCAACTCTTGAGTTGGAGAGGGAGCAGGAAAAAAATGCAGAAAAAACTTTTAAAATATGTTGTTCAAAAAAGGGATAGATATAGTGGTCTGGAAAATTTAGATGAGCAGAAAAATCACTTTGTCATAGTTTGATACAGGAAGATTATATGGGTTTGGGTTGGTGGGGTTTTTTTTTACTTCAAAGCAAACACAACAGAAAAAGTAATGAACTGATAAGCGGCATAGTAAGCGAAGGGGTGAAAAGACTATGCTGCTGCCAAAAGTGTCATGTCACACCACAGCCTGTTAGCTTTATCAATCAGACGTATGCACAATAAATACTTTCTCTATGATACTCAGTTTATGAAATGCTGTGACACTTGAAAATGTGAATGGCAATGCCATTTAGGCTCAGAAGAATGTACTAAACTAAATACATAAATAATAGGAACGTGTATCAAAGAAGCTCTCTGGGAGACAAATCTTTTTACTTTTTAACTGAATTAACTGAGTTAAAAATAAAAGCAGGTAAGTAAGAGATGCTGTGAAGTTACCTTAAACACAGGAAAGAGAAGATTTGTCCTTGGAAAACTAAGCCCCCATTGGGGATCTAGACTTACCGGGACATAAAGGAGCAATTCCCTTCAAAGCTAGTTAAGTCACTGAACCAAGTAAAGAGGAACTGTAGGACTTCATTATTCTTTGTAGTAAGAGTAATTCTGATTTTGTAATAAAAAGTTAACCCTGTACTAGAATAGACTTCCCTTCTGTAAATTTAGCTGGTGCTAATGTGTGTGTGATAACACAAGTTACTTTGGAGTGAATAAGACACAGCATCTGTTGAGACAAAACAGGAATTTAAACCAAGAGTTGTTGCAGGTTAACCCAAGATATTTGCGATCAGTCACCTATATGGGTGTCTTAGGAAGTAGTATTTGTTTCACACCATTTTGCAACTAGAGATCTGGCTTTATCAACTGTTAGGCATAAAGAAAGCTCTCTTGATAAACATTATCCATTGGAGGAAAGGAAAGCAGTTCAAGAAGGATTCAAATGCCCAGAGAATATATTTTTAGTATAAGTAGCTCAGCTAGAATAAATCCTACCCTTACTCACTACAGACCTACATGATGAGATGCAGACAGTTTTGCAGCTGTTCAGTTTTCCAGTCTGGCAAGTACTTGTCTTAAAGCTATATAACTTAGAATACTAACAACTGGCACAAACTGGAGCACATGAAGTTCCACCTGAACATGAGGAAGAACTTCTTTACTGTGAGGATAACAGAGCACTGGCACAGGCTGCCCAGGGAAGTAGTGGAGTCTCCTTCTCTGCAGATATTCAAAACCCACTTGGATGCGTTCCTGTGCAACCTGCTCTAGGCTAACCTGCTTTAGCAGGGGGGTTGGACTAGATGATCTCTAGAGGTCCCTTCCAATCCCTACCAACCTGTGATTCTGTGATTCTGTGAATTCATTAATTAGTGTTTAATTTGTTAGCATTTAGTGGTTTAGATGCCTTTTTGAAGTGAGTTTCCTGATCAACCTCATTTACCAGTTTTGCAACAAGAAACAAATTCAAAGGAGACAAGCAGGATGTCTATCAGAGCAAACAGAACTAGAAGATGCACTACTGGAGTGCAACTAGTGCACTCCAACTACTATGGATGCTAAAGCCATAGGACAAGACTACAGCTGAAGTAAAATTCACCAAAAGGCAGATAAAATGGACATCAGGTCTATAGTACTGTTTTACCCTACAAAAATGCTCCTACAGTTCTGTACTACTTTTAAATGTAAATATAACCTTACAGGACTTAGTATTTGCAACAGCTAGTCCTGTCCCTCAAGTGAGATAAGTTGTATGTTAACATGACTATAAAGATTCAGGGCTGGAGATGGTTAATGTCTCACAGGCTTAAAGGACAGATCAAACCCTGACTGATTCTGTTCCCCTTTGTAAATATAAGCTTTGGGATATCTAATACATTCAAGATCTCCTGAATGGTAAGAAACAGGAAAATTAAAGTCCTGTAGTGATGGAGATCTTAGTATTCTTATTTGTATTAATTAACTTTGAATTTTAAATTACTACAGAAAAGTATTCATTTCCATTATCACTACTTTTTCTTACTCAAATATTTTTGAAATCAATGTTTGTTCTTGTTATTATCTTTCTTTATCTTAAATTGTGCATGACAAATTTCAGGCAAAAGTTATTTCTCCTTCTAGAGCAACAGAATAAATACCATAATTCATTTAATTGGCTGTATTACAAAATTTTAAATTACTTTCAGTATTACACTGGTTCAGATCTCCAACAGATATAAAATGACATCTCTTTTTTTCCTTGCTAGACAGACAATCTATTATTGCTCAATTAAATGTTCTGAGGATGTCAAAGGTTATAAATGCTCAAGTAACTAATGTTCGTCCAGTCTTTTCCCATGTACAAGAGGTTCGATCAGTTGCTCCCGGTTTGAATAAAATATGTTGAAACTTTATCATGACGGAGAAACATTCACTTTGTATCTAAAATTTGTCATCAAGAGAGGTAGTTCTTTGTATGTTATTCCACCAGTTAATTGCTGTCACTATTCAAAATAGTATCTTAGTTCTCATCTAAATACACTTCCTAATACTAAACTTTGGTTTGCTTTTCGTCTAGTAGCTTGAAGAGCACTCTGCTACCAAATAGCTGTTTTCCACATATGTATTACACTCAAATAAGCTCATAATCTTCAAACTTCGAATTCTCCAGACTCTTGAAAAAGGAAAGTGTTATAGTTGCTCAGCACCTTTAAACCTCAAAGCCAAATGTCTAGGTGCATGAATCAAATCCATGTAGCTAAGTAAGTATTCAGGTTCATAAGTCCAGGAGAAAAGCAAACAGTAGTAGCCCTGATTCCATAGCCTAATGGTTATGACATGCAACTGTGAAATAGAACAAAACCAGTTCTCTTTATATGGGTGTAATTATTGCCATCAGCCACATCTGAAAAAAAAGTTGACCTTGTTATTTGACTGTGTAGTTATCTCTGACCTACCATGAGGAAACAATATGTGTTGTTGATGCCCCATGAATAGAAACAGCTATTGTTTAACATCTGAGTTAAGTAATTCTGCCTCAAGAACAGCCAGATACCATACGTATATCCCAACAATCCTTACTTTATATTTGCTTAAACATGTATTTCCCCTCTGTTCTGCATGCTGGAGATCTCATCTGAAGGTGCCCCGTTCCTTCATGATATTCGTAAGGGTCTCAGTGGTTTACTTAGAACCGTAGAATGGTTTGAGCTAGAAGGGACCTTTAAAGCTTAGCTAGGTCAACCCTCCTGCAACGAGCAGGGACATCTTCAACTGGATCAGGACTCCATCCTGGAAGTAAACACTTTGAAGTGAATGTAACTAATGCTACAATTTAACTGTTAAAACTTTTTACTGAATCCATCTTCACTGAAAGATGTGTTAGCTACTAATTAATGGTTAACTCATGACAATTGCAATATTTTAACCAATTATGTGATCTCTTCAGCTTCATATGACAGAATCTATTTTTCAAAAAACACTGTTGACAAACTACTTACACAGTTCCTTCTAATCCATTGTTTTTCACAAAATTATTGTCAGGACAGTTGGCTTACTTTTTAAAAAATAATGGAAATCATCTCAGTTATAGAACTGCAGTACTTCAGATGTAAAAGTTCAGAAGAATTTGCTGTTTGTATGTGTTTTTTTAACATTCTTTGACATTTCTATAGTTCTTTTCTTTGATGTATATTTTCTGACAATAGGACTGAAATTGAAAAGCATTTCAGTCTGTGGCATAATTCTAAAATACAATACTTAATCTGAGCTACTATAAAGTTAATTCTGTCTCAGAAAATCAGTGTTTTCTTATTCTTATAAGAATTCTAAAACAAGATATGTCAACTTTGTCCGGAATTCTAGAGCAGGTATTGAGGTATACCTCATCCAGCGAAATTATGGAAAGAATTTCTACAAGAAAGCTATAATTACTTATATTGGACTTTAGCCAATGTATGTAAGTCAATAGTTTTATGAAATGAGTCTTGGGAGCTTTATTAATTTTGGAAGAGGTAGACAATGGTTTTTTATATCAGCAAAAATTATCTCTCTTAGTGCCATCCAGCTCACTGGAGAGAAATTACACTAAATGGACAACGTTATTTGCTGTCACACCTATAAATTCTTTGAAGCTTTCCTACTTAGATGTGAAAATTAGCCCATGCTAGTTTAGCACTTTATCAGATTACAAGAGCCTACACTTACAATTACATGCTAACTTACTATTTACTTTCTATTTATAAAAAGTATGTAGAATAAACCACAATTAAGAAATTTTATTTACATGAAAAGAATCCTGCTATTTTATTTTGACTACTTAAAACCCTAAAATTCCTATCCATTCTTGACGTTAATTGGACATGGAATTATAGATTTCTTGTTACTCAAGATACTGCAAGGGAAGAGAAGAAATCTTGATCTTATAATTTGCACTGAACATGCTTTCCTGTAGAGCACCTGAAGGTTGCCTTTCTCTGGAATGCTCATTTCCGTCTACATTGCAGGTTCTGGGGCATCTCTAGAGCATCACAGATTCATGTAGTACACATTCATGAAAACTTCTATAATAACAGCATTTGTTTTACCTCCCTCAGGACACTTTTTACACAAACCACTTTATAAAATACTTTCTTTGTACTTCCTTAACAACTATAGTGATCTATCTTCATCAGAAATCTTCTCTTAACATAGGGGAAAGATGAAGACCTCAACAGGTTACATGTTTATTAGCAAATAAAACAAATATGACAGGAAATGTCCTCTGTTTCTAGAGACACATGGCATAACTCAACTCTGAAGTCATGACCAAACACATGTATGTACAGATAAACCATCTCTTTGTCTCAAAAAACCCAACTCATGAGTGAAAAGAAAATACAAACAAAATAGGCCACCAAACTTAGAGTGGCTGCATCTGAATTGTCAAGAATATTCCCTGATATAAATTCTTTTCTAAACTGTGCCTTAACACTTGCAAAACCATAGCAGTATTCATTGGAAGGGACGTCTCGAAGACATCTGTTCCAGCCCCCTACTAGAAGCAGGACTGTCACCAACGCTGTATCTGGTCAGCCACAAATTTACCTAGCAGTGTCCTTGAAAATCTTCAAGAGTAGAGATTATGAAACCCCTCTGGACAACTTTCTGGGTAACCTGTTATTACACTGCACTTCTCTCCCAGTGAAAAAAGGTTTCCCCAGTGACAAAGATGAGCTTCCCAAGCTGCAACTTCTGGCCATTGCTCCTTATTATATTGCCTGCTTCTATTGGAAAGGGCTTGGGTGAATCATCCATGTAACTACTCTTCAAGTAGTTTCAGGCTGCTATTAGACCACTCTGTTGCTCTCCTTCTGGGCAGATATTTCAACTCCAGTCTAAGCAATTATGTTGGCCAAGAATGCCCACAATTATCAAGTTGGTCCTCTGCAAACACAGTCACTTTGTGCACAGGAATAAATGTTAGCCCACAAGCTAGCCTACAAACGTGTGAGTACCCAAACTAGGACACGTGGTAGGGAAAAAGCAGACCACAAGAGCTACTCAGCTTAACAAAGTATAGTCGTTGTGTAAATTAGTGGTTGAATGTTCTTAATCTGCTGATAAATACTTGAAGAGAAATATTCTTTGGGGATATAGGACTGAGATGAAAATCTTGGCTTCTAGAATAGGTTCTGGCAATTGAGGATTGAGGTATGTCAGGTCTGAATGGACAGGATGAATTATAAGGGCCAGAAACATGCATGACTTCAACTCCTAATGTATGGAGATGGTATTTTCTAACAGTGTGCCTGTAGCTAGACAGTGTATCCAGACAGAGTATCTGGTCCTACAGTGTTTCAAGAGCCAGGATATTCACAGCAATCCAAAACATCTTTTCTCCTGTTATACTCCCACCATTCTTCCTTATTCTTTCATCCATCATTCACAGATATGTGAATCATATTCTTTTATGAGAGCAAATATGAATGAGTTTGCTACTTTTTCAAAACAGAAATCTAACAGCTCAGTGTTCCTTCCTCTCATCCTTAAAAAGATTGTTTATTTTATTTACTTCTCTACCACAGCCTCTTTCATCTTGACATCTTTTTTTTTTTTTCCAGAGTAGTCAACTGTAATGTGGGAAAAAAAGGCTTTATACTACTATGATTATTCTATGGTTTGTTCCTTGAGTCACTGCTGAAGCAAGAATACTGTCAATTTCTTAAAGTGCTTTTATTTTTCTTTTCTGATAAATAAAGTTTTGGGAGGTCTTTTTGTTTGTTTGTTTTGTTTATTTAGTAAATCAGAGAAGACCTAGAAGAAAGTAATAATCAGATCTAGCACTTTTCCTATTGGTGAAGCCTATCACAAGAAAAGTCTTGTTCATACACTAGTACTCATTGTCTCTAAAGTAATTTTAATCATAAATCCTGAAGGACTGTATATAAGTGAAAAGGTCATCTTGTACCTGTCTGCTCTTCATCACATCCAGTACAATGACACTTGACTTTGTGTGAGGTTAAACTAGTGCATAACCTCAATACTCTCCTCATTTACATCCTGCTACCAGGAAAAAAGCTGTTGGTTGCTTTAAAGTGAGTCTTCCGAGATAGTGGCAGTCGATAATGCAAATTGAGGTTTCCACATACTTCTCTTCTGTGACCTGTTTGTCTTTTTTTTATTACCAGGAGTTATCAAGGCTGATGTTTCAAAATGCATTTTCCTGTGGTTTTTTACAATAATGAAAGCCCATAAGTCAAAGGACAGAGGGTAAGAATGCACAGAGGGCATGATTGTTAGGCAACCTAGTATGTTAATGATAGATTTAAATGGTCTTTATAACCAGAGATCTTTGAGTTGTTATACAACCTTGCAAAAGAGCAATTCATTACAGTTCTTGCAATGGTAACTTCAAAAAAGTCATCAATAACTGCTTGGCAGTTAACAGAAAAGAGTTAGAAGAGAGGGCAAATAATATGGTCTTACAGTCAAGGAAACACTGGAAAATATGTAAGCTTCTATCAAGAATGCATATGAAGTTCTGAACCAATTAACCTAATAAAAGATAATTGATCAAGAGAATAAAACTATTGTATTCACCTAGAAGATATTTTACTTGACATTATTTCTATATTGCATTTGTTACTCTTACCCTCTTACCCTGTATGAAGGATGAAGTACAGTCATCTCCATTTAAAGGGGACACACTTCATTTGAGTATTTGCTTAATTGAGACATCTCCCAGAGAAACAATTTGGCTGAAAGGTAAAGTGTTCTACTTAATTCTGGATATCACTGGAACCAAAACCGTTCTTCTCAAACTGATGTTGAAAGCAAAAATTCCAATGTTTTCAGTCATTGCAGAGATATTGATAAAGTTGATGAAGGGTGAAGTAGGAAGAATAGGGTATATCTTTTTGTTTTAAAGACAGAAAGATTCTTTCTGTAGTAGAGTCAGATCCAAAAAGGAACTTGTTCACCTAACAATTAGATGCTGAAACTTTTAGACAACAGGACGCTGGAAGAGAACCCAGAACATTGCATTAGGCAACTCTGCTCCCTGTGCTACACTTGAGAACCAACATAGAATGGAGTCAGAAACACATAGCATCAACAATCAATGCAGTTAATGCTAGTGTATTGTTAACCACTTATCAGTAGAAAATATGAAAGTCAGAGTGGTTTTGAAGTGCCAACCTCTTCTTAGGCCTGGTTATTACCCAACAAGGCTGTAGAGTCATGAATCTCTGTGCCTCTAATACTTTTTTCAGTATAAGTGCAAGGAATCTGTTGTTTCAGAGAGGTGAACAGTACTCTTCTCAAAGAAGGAAGAGTAGTTTTGTTGAAGCTCTGTCACAGTTCAACAAAGATTATGAGTTTCTGAAATGCAGAATGGTTATTGTAAAGCTGAAAATATTAGATTCCAGAATTTTTACTGTAATAGTTTTTATATAATTTGCATTAAAGATTCGTTAGAGAAGTATGAAGAATCTGTACCAAGACAAAATGCAGGTTACTATTCTATCAACATGCTCTTGTTTGCACTTTTGTTAGCTCACTAAATTTGATGATTTTTTCCCCACTTAGTGATTTGATTTTGAGAAAAAGGAAAGGAAGCTATCTCTATTCAGGTAAGTGTGTAAGCTGGTGGTTAATTTTTCAATACGGTTGTGGTTTTTATCCTCCTGAAGCTGAGAAGATTTCAAACCTGCAGTTAATGCTGTGACAAAGCTATGACAAACACATATGCACATAAACTACGAGCATTTTCTCTAGATGTGTTTGCCTTTTTTTTTATTTGGAGACTCATGTGAGAGTAGAAAGTATCATAGAAGGGCAACGGAAACCCTTGTGGAACTTAGATTCTTTTTTGTTCTTTTTCATATAACAGATTTTCTTTGTGTTTACAGGTTGTTTCTTAGGGAAGACTGTTACTTCTATTAGACAAGGAATAGCTAAAATGTTTCTATTTACTTCAATATAATTAATCCAAATATTGAGGTGATTAACACAAGGTTCTGACTCTCAGGGTAGACTTTTATTTAGGATGATATGTTGCCAACAAGTATGGTTCTAAAATTTTTAAATATTACAGTCAGACACCCGTACAGAGACCAAATCCCAGTTTTCAGCACTCCATTGTGCACTAATGAAAAAATGATCATATTGTTTCCCTCTCTGTCTCAACTGTCACACTTTTTGAGTAGCTGAACATTTATACTTCATTAGGTTATTTTCTTATTGGGAGATAATGTGCTTGACAAGAACACAGTGTATTCTACTCTAGTCTAAATTTATTTCAAATATGTATGCTTTTGGGGAGAGATACTGGATAGCAATGCCGAACTAGAGCTCAAAACTGATACAGACAGAACTCATTAAAGCAAACCTGAAACAGTCTTATCCCAGACTATTTTACAGATGCAATTCTTCTTTAGCTCACATCAGTTTTATATGTTAGAGCAAAACCACCCAAATTTGTATCAGCGGACTTCTGCACTCATGCTGTAAGAAGGATGATGCATGCATAGGTCATGACACAATACATACTTGTCACAGGCATGTCATGCATGTAGTTCTAAAAGCAGTAAAGCACTTCAAGGTTTCTCACAGTTTAAACACAGCATGGTAGCCTCAGAGCATATAATCTGTATGGCAGCATGGCACAACAGATAACAGTTCAAGCTGCCATGTCTAAATACCTGGTTCTAAGCAATAGTAAAGTAAAAATCATAACACTCAGAAATCAAGTGATTCAATTCTCAAATATCATCATACACATCCTGATACTTGTATCACATCTGACAAAAAATAAGCCAATTTTAACACCTGATTCTTGGCTTCTCTTCTTTTACCAGACATTTCTTCTTTAACCTCAGGAAGGGGTTTAAGTTTCATAAGAAGTAAAACTGAAAAACAGCAATATGCTAGTACTTAGACCTAGTCAATGACTTAACCACCTAAAGAAAGGATCAAGGGAAACTGAGGGACCTAATCTAAAATTATTTTCCAGTTATCTTTGGGTCACTTATTATCAACCTATGTGGTAAGCAGATTCCACAAATACCCTTTAAAAAAATTAATATTGTCTAATTTACTAAGATCCTAATTTTGTGCATGCCCTGACTAAACAGTTTAGGAAATACCTCAGCCNTAAAGTAAAAATCATAACACTCAGAAATCAAGTGATTCAATTCTCAAATATCATCATACACATCCTGATACTTGTATCACATCTGACAAAAAATAAGCCAATTTTAACACCTGATTCTTGGCTTCTCTTCTTTTACCAGACATTTCTTCTTTAACCTCAGGAAGGGGTTTAAGTTTCATAAGAAGTAAAACTGAAAAACAGCAATATGCTAGTACTTAGACCTAGTCAATGACTTAACCACCTAAAGAAAGGATCAAGGGAAACTGAGGGACCTAATCTAAAATTATTTTCCAGTTATCTTTGGGTCACTTATTATCAACCTATGTGGTAAGCAGATTCCACAAATACCCTTTAAAAAAATTAATATTGTCTAATTTACTAAGATCCTAATTTTGTGCATGCCCTGACTAAACAGTTTAGGAAACACCTCAGCCTATGCAGGATTTAGAAACTGATGATGTGAAACTCTCGGGGCATAGCACAGGCCAGCTGCTCCATCAGGTCACGGAGATGGCAGCCAAGGGGGACAAGACAAGCGGCAGGGCAGGGTCCAGCAACCAGGGCCTGTCCCAGCCCCCAGCCAGGATCAGGGCAGCAGAGTGGCAGCCCCAGCTCTGGGCATCAGGCACCTCCTTCCGGTTGGTGAGAGGCAGAGGCTGGGCTGGGATATTATCCCTCAAGTGGCACTCAGGATCAGGCCCGGTGAGGG
The DNA here is from genome assembly GCA_013398225.1 of Steatornis caripensis. Taxonomy (NCBI): domain Eukaryota; kingdom Metazoa; phylum Chordata; class Aves; order Caprimulgiformes; family Steatornithidae; genus Steatornis; species Steatornis caripensis. Next base: position 77,949 of record VZSC01013675.1, on the reverse strand, counting down.
TACCCAGTGCCAGACATAGCCCCAGGATGGCCAGGGCTCAGATGTCTGCTCATGAGTTGGGGTCAGGATCAGTGGTGCTCAAGGCCAGGCCAGGCCCAGGCATGGCTGCAACACAGCTGGAGCTGAAGGCTGGTAAACCAACAGCTTGTCTCCAACAGGGACTAATAGACCCAGGTTGAGCTGAAACAGAGCTTCTGGGCCCATGGGTGTGGGGGCCTCCAGGTGAGGCTGCTCAGGACTATTAAAGCTCATTAGTGCCCTCAGGGCCTAGATACAATTTCCCTTGCAGAAACAATAAAGAAAGAGTACTCATACATCTTGCCTTGCTGTGCCAACTGGCTTTACCCTCCACCTTCAGCTTTTCTTACTGGCAAGCTAAACCAGCTCCCCATTCAGCATTTTTGCTTCTGCTTTTGGAAGCATCTTACTCTCCCATTGGTTTCAAAAGACAGGCTTATGAGTAGGAGACAGAGAAGGGACATAATGTACCCTCAAGTTTGCTGATGATACAAATCTAGGAGTAGCAGTTGACTCACCAGAAGGCTGCATGCCATTCAGCGTGACCTGGACAGGCTGGAGAGCTGGGTGGAGAGAAACCTGATGAAGTTCAACAAGGGCAAGTGTAGGATCCTGCACCTGAGGAGGAATAACCCCATGTGTCAGTACAGGCTGGGGGCTGACCTGCTGGAGAGCAGCTCTGCAGAGAAGGACCTGGGAGTGCTGGTGAACAACAGGTTCACCATGAGCCAGCAGTGTGCCCTTGCGGCCACGAAGGCCAATGGCATCCTGGGGTGCATTAAGAAGAGTGTGGCCAGNGAGAGACAGGGAACTACTGGAGAGAGTCCAGCGGAGGGCCACAAAGTTGATTAGGGGAGTGGAGCATCTCTCTTTTGAGAAAAGGCTGAGAGAGCTGGGTCTGTTCAGCCTGGAGGAGAGAAGGCTGAGAGGGGATCTGATCAATGCTCACAAATATCTAAAGGGTGGATGTCAAGAGGATGGGGCCAGACTCTTCTCAGTGGTGCCCAGCGACAGGACAAGGGGCAATGGGCACAAACTGGAACGCTGGAAGTTCCACCTGAACATGAGGAGGAACTTCTTTACTGTGAGGGTAACAGAGCACTGGAACTATAGGTATCTTCATTTCTATCTAGTTTAGATAATTATCATCAAGGCATGAAAAAGCCATGAAACTGGAAGTACTACTTTAGAGTAGTGTATTCAGACTTCTGTATTTAACATTGCTTTCAAAAGAATTTTTGCAACGCATTTAGTATTTTATAATATTTTTGGGTTTTGCAACATGACCTTTTGCTGAATATTTGTGCACTTCTCAGGAACTGCTGCAATCACCGAAACATAGATCAGACACTAGTACGTGTAAGGCCAGATCTGCTATATCTCCCAGTACTGCCCTGGAGGTCATTAACATGTTGGATTACACAGGTCTTTTGCTTGGTTTTGCACCACTGGGACACTACCAGGAGGTGATAACAGCAGTCTCTTACCTTATTTCATGAACAAATTAAAATTTTTATTTCCAAAGAAATAACAGGTATATCCTTCTGATACATTTCCTTTTGCTTAGTTTAATGTTCTGAGAAAGTTGTGGCAGAGAAAGGATACATTTTAGGTATTTTCTTCCTCTGAATATCTATTGTTCCTTTTTTTGATGATATACCTTCTTGTGACTTTTTCTCTACACATTTTACATTTTCATTTTCTTTTTTTACACTTGATCTTTTTTCTTACGAGGCATAATTGAAATCAGTTTTTTTAAAAGGAAAAAAGTTATGATTATAGGTAATTTTGGCATTTTTTAGATAACGCTCATTCAATATTTAAACAATCTCTTACAAAACTGAACCTTGTCATCTGCATTAATTGCAGATCATATCTTTCCCTTGGGTAGTATATCTTTTTTTCAAGACATGTTTCCCAGTTTGTTTATGGTGATATCCAGTTTTTGAAGTCAGTAGAGCCAGGATAATTAATGCTGTTAAAGACCAGAGCCCATGCTGTGATATAGTACCTGGAGCAAACATTGGCCTTGAAAGTCATACAGCATTTTCTCAGCTATGGTGGGATTGCTTAATGACTGTAGGCTGTATTGGTTTTACGTGGCAATATTTTGGTAGTGTGGGGGCTGCAGGGGCAGCCTCTGTGAGAAGAGGCCAGGAGCTGTCACTATGCCAGGCAGTGCCAATTCCAGCCAGCTCCAAAATAGGCCCACCACTGGCCAGAGCTGAGCCCATCAGCAATGCTGGTCGTGTCTCCGAGACAGTATATTTAAGAAAAGGTAAAAAACAATGCACAGCAGCTGTGAGAGAGGGGAGCAAAAAGAATGTGAGATAAACAGCCCTGTAGACCCCAAAGTCAGTGAAAAAGGAGGTGGAGAAGATGCTCCATGCACTGAGCAGAGATTCCCCTGAAGCTTTGGAGAAAACTGTGGTGACACAGGCTGGCCCCTTGCAGCCCAAAGAGGACCCCACTGGAGCAGATTAATTCACACTGCATTCTGTGGAGGGCCCCAAAAGCAGAATCAAAAATGCTGAATGGGGAGCTGGTTTAGCAAGTGGAGATGCCCTGGAGAAAGCTGCAGCCCATGGAGAGCACATATAGGAACAGATTGCTGGCAGAAGCTATGGCCCATGGAGAGGACCCCATGCAGGAGCAGATTTTCTGGCAAGAATTGTGGCCTGTGGGAGACCCACACTGGGGGCATTTTGTTCTTGAAGGACTGTACCCTATGGGAAGGACCCATGCTGAAGCAGTTCTTGAAGGACTGCAACTCATGAGAGGGACCCATTTTGGAGAAGTTTGAGAAGGACTGTGTCACAGTTTAAAGCTGGGCTGGCTATTAAACAGACAACAGACACTCTTTGTTAACTTCCTCCCTCCTCAAAAGGAGGGAAAGAGAAAAGGGAAAGAGACTTATGCGTTGGAAAAGTTAAAACAGCTTTAATCTAACTACAATAGCAATGTATTACAATGATAGAAAGAATAGTAATGAAATATACACAAATATATACAAAACTGATATCAAGCTCTCCCCTCCCCAATGATGAATACATCATCTGGATGCTGCAGGGCACATCCCAGGAAAGTCCTGGGCTGTACTCAGCAGCAGGCAGGAACTAGATTCAGGAATACACAGATCAAGATTGAAGGTAGAAGAATCAGAGTCCTCCTCCAATGCTGAGCAAGGAGCTGGGCAGAGCTGGCAAACCACATCCTGCAACACAACTAAGATGCAACAACCCCATGCTGGGCTGAAATAGGCTCCTGGGCCACAGGTGTAGGTGGAAGCACCAGGTGAAGCTGCTTAGGGCAGTTAAAACCCATTAGAGCCCTCAGGCCCCTGGCCGTAAAAAGAGAGAGAGTNCTCCAATGCTGAGCAAGGAGCTGGGCAGAGCTGACAAACCACATCCTGCAACACAACTAAGATGCAACAACCCCATGCTGGGCTGAAATAGGCTCCTGGGCCACAGGTGTAGGTGGAAGCACCAGGTGAAGCTGCTTAGGGCAGTTAAAACCCATTAGAGCCCTCAGGCCCCTGGCCATAAAAAGAGAGAGAGTGTGACCCTTGTTCTCCCTTAGCTGTATACTGAGTATAAGGTGTATGGCATGGAATACTGCATTTGGTCAAACCAGGACAACTGTATCCCAGGGGAAGGATCTCATGCTGGAACTGAGGAAAAGTGTAGGGAGGAAGGAGCAGCTGAGAGGAACTGTTATCACTGGTTTGCAACTCCCGTTCCTCATCCCCTCTGCCCTGCTGGGGTAGGGGACAGGAGGGGTAGAGGAGTCAGGAACTAAGGAGTAAAATTGAGCCTGGGAAAAGTGTTTGTGTGTTGGGGGGGGGGGGGGGGGGGTATGGGGGGAATAGTTGTGAGCACTCTTCTCTTCCACCCT
>VZSC01013675.1:58941-73928 GCA_013398225.1 Steatornis caripensis | reverse complement strand
GGGGGGGGGGGTGGTGGGGTATGGGGTGTAATGTGGTTTTAGTTTTCTGTTTATTTCTCACTATCTTACTCTATTTTTATTTTTTTAACAAATTAAATGAGTATTCCCTAAGTCAAGTCTGTCTTGCCAGTGATTATAACTGATAAGCAATTTCCCTGCCCTTATCTCAATCTATGAGGTTGTCTATCTTGTTTTCTCTCCTTGTCTTGTTGAGGAGGAGGAGTGAGAGAGTGGGTGTGTGTCTGGCAGTCAGCCAAGGTCAACTCACTGCATGGGCAAATAAGCAAACAACTTAAAACTTGCAGTCTAAAGTATAAGGTGATGTGAATCATATTGTCTGCAAGCTCTATTGTGTGGGTTCAGGATGATGCTCAAGGATTGCTGGCAGAGGGCAAGCTTTCCCTGTAAAGTAGTCTTTTACTAAACACCATTGTATACTTCACACAAGAGCTACTTATGCTATCCACTCTACCCTTCAGCTATCACATGTTGAAGTGTGGGACAGTTATTTATCTTTATCACAACGCTATGTGCAGCAAAGATAAAGTAGTAGCTTTTTGTCCAAAAACTATCAAGTTCCTGGTTAACATTTAATTCTCACATACTTTGATTATAGAATGTCCAAGTCTCTATTCCTAGTCTTACACTTTACTCCTTTTCTCATTCACAACATCTCCATGAAAGACTACTACCCAGTCCTTGAAAGGCTCTTGAATCAATTTTCCCAACCTACAGGGCCTAAGGTGCCCTTTTTAATAAACTTCAAGCATGTCTCCCTTCTTAACAATCTATTTATCAGTTTTCCAGTTTACCAATTGGTTTATTTGTCAGGTTTTGTTTTCTAATTTGTCAATTTGTTAATTGCTTGACACTTTCACAGTACTTACCCAGTTGCATTCACATCTTCATTCTAGGGATTTCAGTGGAAAAAAAAAATGCAGATAGTCAATTCAACCCAGTAACTTAGAGTTCTGTTTGTTTCGAAGGGTAAGATATTAACAAGTAGTATTTTTAAAACACCATGCTGTACGGATTTGTAAGTATTTTAGGCAATACGTTTTAATTTTTACTCTATATCAAGTTACATCAATACCTCTGTACAAGGAATTATCAAATCTATGTATTCTATATATTTATGTTCCATAACATGATATACTTCAGGCAGTGCATCATATGCCTCCACAGAAACTGAACTGAATCCATGAACTGACATGATTGTAGCTATATGACAGAATAGCAAGATGCCAAGAAATCAGAGCTTTCCTTGAAAGAGCCACTTTGACCTTTAGGAGCAATAGCAACAGCATAAATATTCAAGACAAAAGGAGAAAGCATACTGGAGATATAATTGTTCCCTGATAACATACTAGTCTAGTACTACAGATTCCAAAGTACCATTTTCTTCTTTTTAAAGATCTTTTTCTTCTTTTTAAAGATCAACATTCACATCTCCCAACTCCTAAAAATATTATCTTGAGTTGCTCTGTTATTGTGGCATTATCAAGCTAGTCTGCTAAAGGCAGTTTCTTTGCAGAAAACAATTTAAGATTTATTGGACTTGAAAAAGAGAGTTTTACTCTATAGCCCACTAGTTATAGCCCTTGCTGTGGAAAGAAGAGACTTGGGCTCTGATCTCTGCTCCCAATGCTTGTTGTTCTTTAAAAGAAAAAAAAGATCCAATAACGTTTAAGTAATGTTGTGACATGTGCTTTTAGTTTCTTCTTGTTATTACTCTTGCCTTCATGTAGTGTCAGTTTATCTGGACACAGCTGTTACTCGAACTGCCTTGGCAGAAAACTGCTTTTCATCTCGTTCTCAACATGATGGTCAATCTGATGGCTTAAAACATTGAAACTGAAAATCAAGATGGTTAACTTTATCCTACTTTAATTTGCACCTTCTGATATCATGACATATAACACAGACATGACTCGGACCATTAGTGTTTGCAGAAACACAGACAGCCATAACTTGAAATTCCCCTAGACACTTGATTGTAAGATTGAAATGGCACTAAAATGAAGGAATTAAGTAATTGTATAAGAGAGAGCTTGATCTAATTTACTCATTATTTATGAATGATTCAAGGTTTATCAAATACATCAGGATTAATTACCAGTTACAGAATTTCTGAAAAATTAACTTTGTACACTGAAAGTAGACAGAATGACTGTGATAATGTTTGAATGCTCAATCTAAGAGAAATTGCAGAACCTGGCTAACAATCTTCTGGTGTCTCCACATGAATATTAATTACACCACTATAAGATTTTTTAAATTTATATTTAATAAACATTTTCTTCATCATGTTTTTGCACCTGTGTCTAGTTTTATCCATTTTAGAGGATAAAAACACAGAAATAAATCACACATTTTTATCAGTTATATCTTACAAATATTTTTATAGACTTTTATTTGGTTTGTACAAATTCTTAGTTACCTAAAAATAGCCAAGTTACCCAGATATTTCTGGAAATACAGAACGTGAACATATAGGCAAACTGTGCATCTAAGGATATTTCAGGTATAAAAACATTGTAATTTATATTACATATTTTCCTTTTCAATACAGAAACCTCAAAAAATAAATTACTGTAAAGAACTTCATTTATTTCTTAATTACTTGTCCAAATCAATAACTCGCCACTCAAACTGATTTTCCCACTAATGAACTCATACATATACTAATTTCACGTAATCTTTATAGTTTTTAAAAAATTGTTGATGTGATAAAATCAATAAATTGTTGATTTTAATACCTAATTATTAGCCTATGAATACATATTATCAGACAATAGCCTGTATATATCAGCTTGAAATTCTGGTCTACTAATTAGAAAATGACAGTACAAGAAAAAAGATTTTCTCTAAAAAAAAAAACGTTTAGGAATTTATTCAGAGCTGAAAAATCTCAGTGAGAATGGTTGCAGCCTGCTATGTTAATATGCCAACAAGTCTGATTGACAGGATTTCACATGACTACCGAGGAGTGAAAGGCCTGGATTAATTCTGTGTAAGTTTTAGGTACCTAACTCAATCTCCAACATTAAGGTCATAATTGTTCTTCATTGTCATTTGAATAGCAACTTCAGAAAGTGCTTTGGCCATAGGGGTCAAAGTCAGATGAGATCTGTGTAAGCAAGGCAGAGACCAGTCTTTATGATAGAAATAGTCAGGTTTGAGCCCTAAATCTAGCAGAGTACTGCAAAGCCATCTAAAAACTACACTTCACTATCGGCTGAAGCTTTGGAAAAGATTTCTGTGGAGTATGTATTTGATAACAGAAGACAAAAACATTGCTACAGAGTTCTAACAAGGTAGTATTTGTGGCATATTGGTTAAGTGCTTCATGGTTCTCTCTTGTGAAATCAGTCAAAGCAAGTGTTTCCCTACCATGAGAAAAGTGGCTCCACTTGTTAGAACAAGTAATTTCTTCTTGATTGTGAATACACCAGGTCCTTCTTATTCCCTAACGAATTGGTTTTGGTTTCCTGGCCAATAATAGATATCCATCCGGAATTTGTACAAAGGAATTTTTTTTAATTCTGCACCAATTTTCTGGGGAAAAAAGGTCTAGTACCCTTACAATAATTATAGAAATTTTATACTATATTATTCTTATAGATGATTGATTTTCCATTCCAGAATATATTGGACATCTCTAGAGAAGCACAGTCGTACATATTAATCCATAAGATTATTTGTATCATCTGTTTATATTTAATTTATTGCCCCTGCTCACTTCCTTGATGTTTATCATATGTGCAATTTACTATTTCTATTTTTAACCTTATATTTTCAATTTCATTGCCAATGATCATAAGTGAGAAAAATACAGCAATTTTAGCAAGAAGTGAGATGAAACCTGACAGAAGGACACAATTCATTCAGACATTCAGTAATTGTACTTTATGAAGGTGTGGACAAGCTGTCCAATCTGTCAGTCTGTGGTCAAATGGAAATAATCCAGTTCCTCAGAAAAGGAATCACAATGTGGGCCAGTGAGGTGAAGAAAACTATTCTTATAATCCCCTTTAGCTTTAAGTTCTGGAGATGTTTTGTTCAAAAAACACATTTATATGTCTGTCTTGTGGTCATATCTGGCAGGGTCCTGGAGGTAAGGTGCTGGAGAGTGACCCATGTGGAAGGAACCAGGAGCTGCTCTGAAATGGACCTGAATAACCCATCATCTGCCAAATCTGCCACCTGTCCAAGGAGAACTTAGTGCTGCTGCTTAAACATATTTAAGAATGGCAGCTGCTAGGAGGATAAACAAAACAGCAGAGACATGAAAGAGACATGGAGGAGCTAGGCGGAAGGAGACATTGCTGAGGACACGGCTAGAGATANTGCTGGAGAGTGACCCATGTGGAAGGAACCAGGAGCTGCTCTGAAATGGACCTGAATAACCCATCATCTGCCAAATCTGCCACCTGTCCAAGGGGAACTTAGTGCTGCTGCTTAAACATATTTAAGAATGGCAGCTGCTAGGAGGATAAACAAAACAGCAGAGACATGAAAGAGACATGGAGGAGATAGGTGGAAGGAGACATTGCTGAGGACATGGCTAGAGATGCACTCCTAGAAAGAGGCACTTCATGCCACAGGAGAGACAACCCTGAGTGATCATGGTCCGTGGGTGACCCATCCTGGAGTGCAGACACTCCTGAGATGCTGTGGCTGTGGGTGAATCAAACCAGGGCAGTGATAGGCCTCAGGGTCTACAACCATGGGCAATGCATGCTGGAACAGAGGTAAACAAGAAGCCAGGAGCAGAGACACTGATCCCAACCTTGTGCTCCACCTGTCACTTCCCCAAAGTAACTGAGTACAACTGCGTGTAACCCGTGGCAAAAACAAAGGAAGCTAAGACTAGGAGTTGAGGTGCTTAATGCTTTTCTACATCAGAATAAAAAAAAAAACAAATGAATGAGCATTTAATTTCAGCACGGATTCAGGAAACAAAATATATTTAATTTTATATTAGTTAAGAGTCTGGTCTGATACAGTTTTTGTCATAGTATTTTACAAAGAAAGTCATCATTTTTATCCAACTATCAGACAGGACAATTGAGACAAAATTATCATTATGGTGGGCCCTGGGACCTCCAGAGCCCTGTGTTGGAAGACCGTGACTGGGGGGATGACAAACTCACAGCTGATCCTGAGCTTGTTTGAGACTTGCTGCTCTAGCTGTATGCACACAAATCTATGGAGTCTGATGGGGTTCATCCCAGGTTACTGGAAGAGCTGACCAAAGTTACTGCAGGACCTCTCTCCATTATTTTTCAATGCTCTTAGGAGTCTGGAGAGGCCCCAGTTGACAGAAAGCTGGCAAATCTTGTCCCAATTTTCGNGTCATCATTTTTATCCAACTATCAGACAGGACAATTGAGACAAAATTATCATTATGGTGGGCCCTGGGACCTCCAGAGCCCTGTGTTGGAAGACCGTGACTGGGGGGATGACAAACTCACAGCTGATCCTGAGCTTGTTTGAGACTTGCTGCTCTAGCTGTATGCACACAAATCTATGGAGTCTGATGGGGTTCATCCCAGGTTACTGGAAGAGCTGACCAAAGTTACTGCAGGACCTCTCTCCATTATTTTTCAATGTTCTTAGGAGTCTGGAGAGGCCCCAGTCGACAGAAAGCTGGCAAATCTTGTCCCAATTTTCGAGAAGGGTAAGAAGGAAGACCCTGTGTCTTTGTTTAGCCAGCAGTTCTGTTATCTAGTGATCCCTTCCCACCCAGGAAGGAGTAATTGGAAAAAGGAAAGGAGGCTCATGGGTTGAAATAGAAACAGATTTAATGAGATAATAATAACAAACTAATATCAATGCCAGTACTACTATAAAATATGTGAAGTTATACTCAGCCCATATAGCGGTAGCAAGCTATGTGCTTCCAGCAGCGAATGCCAGATGTCAAACACCGTGAACACCACAGCTCCAGTGAAAGTGCAATGGTCACAACAAACAGGAGAGTAGGCCTTGGCAGCAGAAGAATGGGCGAGACCCTCCAAGAACTGTGACCACTGAGGAAGGAGAGAAGGAGGAAGAAGAAGGGCTGTCGCCAACAAACTTTCCAATTTACAGTGAACATGATGTTTCTGGTAGAGAATATTTCTGTTGGCCAGCCTGGGTCAGCTGCCTTGGCTTTCATTCTTTTGAGCTTTTGCACCTGGCTTACTTGAATCTGCTAAAGACCTTGATCACTATGGAAACCCATATACCATAGCCAGCCACGAACTAAACCAAAATGTCTTATCAACTTTTTTCCCACCAAATTGTGTGCTGCAANAGCTGCCTTGGCTTTCATTCTTTTGAGCTTTTGCACCTGGCTTACTTGAATCTGCTAAAGACCTTGATCACTATGGAAACCCATATACCATAGCCAGCCACGAACTAAACCAAAATGTCTTATCAACTTTTTTCCCACAAAATTGTGTGCTGCAATCTTCTCAAAAACACAGCTTTCCTGAATAGAAAAATGATTCTATAATTCTATCCCAGTGAAACCAGGACACCATGCTAATTAAAGGCCTGTCAGTCTCACTTGAGTGCCTGGCAAAAATATGGAGAAGCTTATTCTGAGAGTTATTAAAAAACACTTGAGACAATGAAATCATTGGCCACAGCTAGCGTGGGTTCACAAGGGGAAAGTCTTGTTTAACTAACTTGATTTCCTTTTTATGACACAGTCACCCATCTAGCTGACCAAGAGAAGCCAGTCAATGTGGTGGGTTTTGATTTTAGCAAAGATTTTGATACTGTCTCTCACAGTATCCTCCTAGACAAAATGTCCAGTGTACAGCTAGACAAGTCCATAGTACCTTGGATGAGCACTTGGATGAGAGATCAGGCTCAAAGATATTGTTAGGGGGTTATATCAGAGTGGTGGCCAGTCACCAGTGGTGTTCTCCAGGGCTCTATTTCAGGGCCGGTGCTCTTTAATGTTTTTATAAATGATCTGGACACCAGAACTGAAAGTACATTTACTAAGTTTACCAATGATACTAAAGCAGGAGCAGTTGTGGACTCCCTTGAAGGTAGAGAGGCCTTACAGAAAGATTTGGATAGACTAGAGAGCTGAGCAATCACCAATTCTATGAAATTTAACAAGAGCAAGTGCAAGATTCTCCGCCTGGGATGGGGTAACCCTGGTTATACATACGAATTCAGGGATGAGAGCTGAAGAGCAGCCCCACAGAATAAGATCTAGGGGTTTGGGTTGATGGCAAGTTCACTATGAGTCAATAGTCTGCTCTGGCAGCAAAAAAGGCCAGCCGGGTCCTGGGGTACATCAAGAACAACACAAATTCAGCACCAGTACAGGTTGGGGGCTGACCTGCTGGAGAGCAGCTCTGCAGAGAAGGACCGGCGAGTGATGGCGGACAACAGGCTCAAAATAAGCCAGCAATGTGCCCTTGTGACCAGGAAGGCCAATGGCATCCTGGGGTGCATTAAGAAGAGTGTGGCCAGTAGGTTGAGGGAGGTGATCCTCCCCCTCTCCTCTGCCCTGGTGAGGCCACGTCTGGAGTACTGTGTCCAGTTCTGGGCTCACCAGTTCAAGAGAGACAGGGAACGTCTGGAGAGAGTCCAGTGCAGGGCAACAAAGGTGATGAGGGGACTGGATCATCGCTCTTATGAGGAAAGGCTGAGAGAGCTGGGTCCGTTCAGCCTGGAGGAGAGAAGACTGAGAGGGGATGGGATCAATGCTTATAAATATCTAAAGGGTAGGTGTCAAGAGGATGGGGCCAGACTCTTTTAAGTGGTGTCCAACAAAAGAAAAAGAGGCAATGGGCATAAACTGGAACACAGGGAGTTCCATTTGAATATGTGGAAAAACTTTACTGTGAGGGCAACAGAGCAGTGGAACAGGCTGCCCAGGGGGGTTGTGGAGTCTCCTTCTCTGGAAATATTCAAAACCTGCTTGGACATGTTCCTGTGCAACCTGCTCTAGGTGCACCTACTTTAGCAGTGGGTTTGGACTAGATGATCTCTAGAGGTGCCTTCCAGCCCCTACCAACCCGTGATTTTGTGATAGCTAGCCTATCGAGAGATGTGGTTGTCCTACTCTAAACTTCACTGGTGCGGCCCTGCCTTGAGTACTGTGTGTAGTTTTGGGCATTTCGATTTAAGAAGGGCATCAAACCATTAGAGTGTGTCCAGAGGAGGGCAACCAAGACGGTGAAAGGCCTTAATGGCAAGACTTACAAGCAGCAACTGAGGTAACTTGGTCAAAGTTTGGAAAAGAGAAGGCTGACAGAAGACCTCATTACAGTTTACAGCTTCCTCAAGGTGGGCAGTGGAGGGGGAGGTTCTCATCTCCTCTCCCTGGTGATCAGCGATAGGACATGAGGAAATGGCATGAAGCTGCATCAGGAGAAGTTCGGTTTGGACATTAGGAAAAGGTTCTTCACTGAGAGAGTGGTCGGTCGCTAGAACAGGATCCCCAGGGAAGTGGTCTCGGCACCAAGCCTGTTTGAGTTTAAGGAGCATCTGCATAACACTCTTAAACTTATGGCTTAGTTTTAGGTAGTCCTGTGAGGATCAAGGTGTTGGACTCGATGATCCTTATGGGTCCCTTCCAACATCAGATATTCTATGATTCTATGACTGCAGCAACAGTGACTTTCCATTTCTGGACACCAAAATTGTCAGGGAGCAGTTATATCAGTTGAACGTTCCTAAGTCCATGGGGCTTGATGGGGATTCATCCCAGAGTACTTGACGAGTTAGCAGATGTTACAGCAGAACCCCTCTTGATCGTCAACCAAAAGTCTTGGGAGTCTGCAGGTGTCCCTCTGACTGGAAGCTAGCCAACACTCTTCCAGTTTACAAGAAGGGCATGAGGGAAAATCCAGAAAACTACAGACCTGTTAGACTAACCCCAGTACCTAGAAAAATTATGGAGAAGGTGATACTGAGTGCTATTGTAAGACATTTAAAGGACAATGCAATCATCAGGCACAGTCAACATGGGTTTACAAAGGAAAAGTCCTATTTAACTAATTTGACACCCTTCTACAGTAAGGTCATCCGCCTAGTGAATGAAAGCAAGACGGTGGATGTAGTTTTTCTGGATTTTAGTAAGGCTTTTGATACTGGCGCTCACACTATGTCCCTTCTGGACAAGTTGTCCAACTGTGAGATGAATGGGTACACAGTGTGCTGGGGGAAGAATTGTCTGAACGGCAGGGCTCAAAGGGTTGTGGTTAATGGAGCTGCATCTGGCTGGTGACCAGTCACGAGCAGCGTTCCTCAGGGCTCAATTCTAGGGCCAGTTCTGTTCAATACTTCTATCAATGATCTGGATTGGAGGACTTGAATGCGCCATTAGCAAGTTTGCTGACGATGCCGAACTGGGAGGTGCAGTTGATTCTTTGGAAGGACAAAAGGCCTTGCAGAGGGATCTAGAGAGATTGGAGCATTGGGCAATTGTCAATGGCATGACATCTAACAAGAACAAATGCCAGATTCTGCATCTGGGATGGAGTAATGCCAGGTATAAGTATAGACTGGGGGAGGAGTGGCTGGAGAGCAGCCCTGCAGAAAGGGATCTGGGGATGCTGGTCGACAGCAGGCTCAATGAGTCAGCAGTGTGCCCTGGCAGCCAAAGGAGTACACCACATCCTGGGGTGCATTAAACACAGCGTAACCAGCTGGTCAAAAGAGGTGCTTGTCCCACTGTATTTAGCATTGATGCAGCCTCACCTTGAGTACTGTCTGCAGTTTTGGGACCCACAATTTAAGAAGGATGTGAAGGTTGTAAGAGACTGTGTCAGTGGATATATGTCTCAACATTGCTGAAAGAGACTGCGCCAGTGGAAACTACATAAAACCACCGACTGACACCGCCAGCACAGATGTTCCGAGAAGCTTAATCAAACCCCTGCACATGCTCCCAGACCCAGGGTCGGGGAGATTGAGGGGCCCGGAGACCCCTGAGGACTGCCTAAAGCTCACGGAGACCCCCCAGAGACGGTACTGGGCATGCGCACCATCGCCGGATGGAAGGGGAGGTTAAGCAGCATCATCACCCTATGAAAGAACAGTACAAACTAACATCGGGTGGAACGTTCTCCCACCAGACTTAACAACAAATAGGGCTGTCGGGATGCCACAACTCCGGGCGGTAGCTATTGCACTCTTTAATAATTTTTTTCTCCTATCTTTCCGTCCTTTCTCTCTTTATCTCTCGTGCTCACTCCTTTGCATTTGCGAACTTGTTGGCTGGCAAATAAAGTTCCCTGGCACTTGAATCTGTTTTGAGTCTTAATTCTGCTCCCGACAATATGAACGAAGCCTCTCACCAGTCTTTGACTGGCTTACAACAAAGGTACTCGGACGCATTCAGAGGAGGGCAACATAACTGGTGAAAGGGCTGGAAGGAGTGTCCTATAAGGAGTGGCTGAAGGCTCTGTGTTTGTCTAGTTTGGAGAGAAGGAGGCTGAGGGGCAACTTCATTGCTGTCCACAGCTTCCTGAGGAGGGGAAGTGGAGGGGGAGGTGTAGATCTCTTCTCCCTATTATCCAGCGATAGGGTGTGTGGAACGGTTCAAAGCTGCACTAGGGGATGTTTAGACTGGACATTAGGAAGCATTTCTTTACCAAGAGGGTGGTCAAACACCAGAATATGCTTCCTAGAGAGTTGGTCAATGCCCCAAGCCCATCAGTGTTTAAGAGGTATATGGACAATGCCCTTAACAACAGGCTTTAGCTTTTGATCAGCCCTGAAGTGGTCAGACAGTTAGACCAGATGATCATTATAGGTTCCTTCCAACTGGAACTATTCTATTCTATTCTATTCTATTCTATTCTATTCTATTCCATTCCACTCCATTCCATTCCTTTCTAAATTGAAATATCAAGCACTGAAAAAAATTTGACTAGAATGAAAGTACCCACAGTAACCTTAATTCAGTTGTGTGGTATGTGTGCCTTGTGATATATTATCTAATTACCCCTATTCACTTTAGGATCCCTGTCTCCACAAGATCACTGTGTATTTCATACATCTGTTCAGTATTTAGCATTCTCCTCATTGTCCACTGCCTGGCCTCCTACCCCTGGCCCTCTGCTCTACTTCTTCCATAAGTCTGAAAACCTGGTCTGGAGAAAGAATTCTTAATTATCCCATAAGTATTTCTACAGCATCTATCACTAGACTGTGTTACTGCTTCATAAACATTAATAAATTCAATTTCATACATAGCTATTTTCACCATTGCTGCCACAGAGAACTGAGACACTGAGGGACTGAGATTAAAAAATCTCTGTTGGAATACCTATGACCTCATTTTTCATAGTATTCACATTAATGGATCTTCATATATTCACAGCACAGCAAATCAACTTTAATTACACCTGTGAACAGTTAATATCGCTGTAACTGAGTTGCAACTTATTCAGACTACTATGAACATGCACCTTTAGAAAGTATCGGTAAAGTGACTTAGCTAATGCAGTGAAATTCAATGGCAGACATATAGACCGAATCTAGTTTCCAAAGAAACATTCAGCTCCTATAAATGTAACATCAGCCTTCATGTATTTCAGCTTTTGCAATAAATGAAGCATGACTGTATAGGCAACAGTCTCCTGTCACCTGTTGCCACTGTCCTCCTCTGTCGTGTCTGCTTTCTGGTCTTGCCTCCCTTTACCTTTTGTCTCCGTGCTCACCTACTCTCCATGGACTATTTACAATGTAATCTCAGCCTCCCAAAATTCCTTGCTTTTCACCATATCTCCTGCCTTCTTGTGCTTTTTCCTTCTCTTCGTCCTTTCTTGCCCTCAACAATCCTTTTAGGAATATTTATTAATATTCTAATTTGCAGGCCAAATCTCAGGCCAGACTTACTATGGGCTTGGGCTTGTAAAGGAAGTATATACAAGAAGTGGGATTTGGATGGCATTTATATCTCTGATTCAAATTCTAAAAGTTGTGGTCTGCACCTAGAGAAAGCTGAAATGCAAAGGCCTTTACTGTTTTACTTTATTGTTTTTCTGGGCCATATCTTGTGCTGTAGATAAGGGACCAGCTGATCATTAAAGCAATGTATGGCAACAAGCAGGGAAGTTGCTGGGACAATTTCTGTGTTGAGGAGTGCTGAATAATGTTGGGTTATGATGACAGCAACAGGTTAGTGAAAAGAAAAGGCCTGCATTTCAAAGGAATTATCTGTACTTGATGAAAAACATACATACATACACACACAAATGCGTACACACAATTGCAGTTCAAAATATCCTTTCAAGCCAAGATGTTACCAAACATTGCAGGTATGCCCATGACAAAAGCATAGCAAGACTACTGATTAATATGTATATGTATGTCAGACAAATTATGTAGTCAATTAGCAAATTGAGCAATGTGTAACAATGTAATTATATAAGAAGGAAGTTAGTCAAATTCAGATTTTAAAAATTGGTCAGTTATTACAGCTCTTGGCTGCAGTTTGGCTGGTAATATGCAATTTTACTCCATTTTGCTAATTGCTATACTGTCTGGAGTCAGGAAACCTGAGTGACAATTCTTACAGAATATCTGGTTTTGGCTGAAGACATGAAGGATTTATATTGATGGGAGGTGTGGAACTTGGTAGAAAAATAACCCCCAAAGCAGTCGCTCAAAAATCAATAAAAATATAACTGTCAATGTCTTGACAGTATAATGTAGCTTGAACTTAAGACTGATTGGAAGCCAGAAGATAAAATGTCCTCTACTGATGTCCCAAAGGACTTTATGTAGCATCTATGGCCACAGTGTGGACTCTAGTTTTTGAGATTCTGTGAGAATAGGCTTCACGCAGAGATCTGTTTCCTTTACAGTCCTTCTGCTATTAGGTTATATTGTCAGGATATTAAGTAATTTAAAACCGTTGTACAGGCAATTCTATTACCTGTACTCTCCATCAGTCATGGAAAAAAAAACCTTTCTGTTTTAACTTTATTCTTGTTTATTCTTCCAGAATCTGTTTTGGAAACTGAATGAAGAGGGATATTTTACCTAGTCTATTCTTCAATCTATCTGACCCTTCCCTCAAGGGTTTAAGCTCATGAGTTCTTAAGGATTAGTCTTGAAATATACTCTATGATCTGTGTGTTTGTCTTTTAGAAAGTGTCTAGTTTCAAAGTGCAAACTGATAACACATGAAACCGCCCTTAGCATCTGTTGCTTTTCCACTTCTTAGTTCATAGTTAAATATCAAATAAGAGAAGGACTTCTGTGCTTATAGGGCCAGATGCTGCAATACCTGGATATTCATCTTTCAGTTTTACACTTCTACTGAAGAAGTTAACACATATTTCCCATTCACTTGGTTCTTCTAGAAACTTCAAGAGCTTATCTAAGGCCTTCATAGAATTATGAGTCAGAAATTGTTTGTCAGGAACCATTTTATAAGAATAACCATTTTCAAATAAGCTCTAACTAGGACAGAAAGCTTTCAGTAATGAAAAGTAAATCATACAAATAACAAAAAGCCAAAAGAGAAAAAAAACCCCACAAAATAAATATAATCAATCAAGCATTGCAAAGACTTTGGGGTGGGCTTGAAGCCTGATGTTTACACATGATCACAGCAGAATTCATGGTAACGAATTAGCACTGGGCAATTCTTGCTAGTAGAACAGTGGATTGTTACTGGATTGACAATGCAGAATAATAGTACTTACTGCAATGGAAAAAAGCCCTGTGCCTCATCCTTCTGTTTGTGCCAGGTTTCAGAGACTGTCTTGAAATCTGGAGTTAACAATGCAGTTAAGATCAGTTAAACCTATAGCAAAGAAAAAGTATATCTACAAATGCAATGGCAGGACACCCATGTCGAAAATGCTATGTGTAAGCTCATTTTTCAAGTAGTGTCGAATATTCAGCTGAAATTAGACCCATGACATGCATTTAAAGGAAAAGTGTAGGGGGAAAATCCCAGAAGTACTATGGTTAGTTTCCATTTAGAAATCACAGAGCTATAGGGAAAGTAAAATAGGAAAGCCAATACTTTTTGATTAGAAATAAAATGGATAGGGTCATGTAATGAAAGCTAAGGCTTGTGCTTATTTAGACTAGTGCCAGTTGGTTAAATGCAGGGTGTCTTTTTAATAGATTACACACCGCCTTTAGCTAATTTGAATTATATTAAGGCAATCAGCTCTTTACTAGGACATACAAGCAATAAAGTCAACAAGAGCACCACAGTGGCAGTTATTTCCACTGACTTGAGAAGCTTGCTCTAGAAATATGCAGCTCTTTGACGGCTTTGGTGATTTTCTGTATCCATGGTCTGGTTTCTAAAGAAACCGTCGCTTTTCTGACATACTACATCTGAAATACAGCTTATGTCAACTCTAAATTTACATATTCAAATAAATGTTGTCAAAGTAAATTTTAGCATTGTGTACAACTGCTTACACTAACGTTTAAAAAATTCCTTTCAGCTAAAACATTTGTTTCATGGAGGTTGTGTTTTCTGAGGTACTTCTTAGTGCTCTTGGGTAATCAAGAGCCTGGCTTTAACTTTTTTTCTGTAAGAAAAGAACTCCACTACAAAAAATAGTTTATCACCACATTGCTGTACTGCTTCAGTAACAAGTTAAAAACAGAAGTGGCATTCCTGGAAATATCAATGCCATACAGTACAGCAGCCTAGGCTTTCATGGGAAACCTACTGTATTTACTTCTGTTTTACTTGCAAATACTGGCAAGAATAAAGATCAAGGTGAGAAAAAAAGAAGCTTGCAAAAAGATATTTTCATTTTAGCATCAGCAATCTCTAAAGAGCATGAAAAGATAGATCATATCACTATCACTGTAATCTAGACTGGTATGACACTGCACACCGGAGTCTGACCAGAATTAAGGAAGACTACAAAGCCTTGGGGGCGTGAGTGAAAAATGTCAGTTCACAGGTCATCTTTTCCTCCATTTTACTGGTTAGAGGTAAGGGTGAAGCCAGGAATAGAAAGATAATGAACGTCAACTCC
>VZSC01013675.1:34658-56068 GCA_013398225.1 Steatornis caripensis | reverse complement strand
CCTTCTCTGGAAATATTCAAAACCCGCCTGGATGCATTCCTGTGCAACCTGCTCTAGGCTAACCTGCTTTAGCAGGGGGGTTGGACTAGATGATCTCTAGAGGTCCCTTCCAACCCCTACCATTCTATGATTCTATGATTCTATGACTTTCAGTAAAAAAAAGTCATCATTTAGAGGCAAGACTCTTGAAGCAGATGTGTATCCTTATAATGTGATAGCAGATTTTTCACCTCGCTTTGGTCATTGAAAAAATCCGTGGATACTGTTGGGTAGTTCAGAAGATTGTTTTGGCAACAACAGTAATGACAACTGTTGAATTGCATCTATAAACCAAAATAAATACAGATTATATTTTGAATTAGAAAGCAGTGGAATTTATTGCAATTAATTTACAATGTGGTCAGGAGCTAAATGAAAACAATGGAACAAAAGAAATTATTCGTAAGAGTAGTAACAAAAAGAAAGCTTGTTTAGTTACACGTGAAGAATGGAGATGGAATGTGGCCAAAGGCATTGCGTCAGTGGACATGAAAGGAAGAAGGACGAGAAGGTGGAACATGGTGGAATAGGCAAATGCCGTTAACAGATACAGGAGCTTGTGATCCATAGACGTCAAAGCAGGAGTATAAGTAAATTGTTATGTATTTAATGAAGACTTTCAGTAAATGCAAAATTACTTGCATTGCAACTTAAGTAATACAGTACTAAAGTAATCTAAACCAAGGTTGTAAGCAAAAAAATGAAACATTGGAATCTTTAACTAAAATTTTATTTCACCCGCTTACCTAGGCTTCACCTTAGGAGTTTAGAGCAGCTCCTTCAATCATAGCAGCGGTTACTGTTACTATGTTACTTACATAAGAAATAAAAGCAATTTTGCACAAGCAGTGACGAGTTTCAAGTGTCCCAAGTCTCTTTGAAGAAGGCAGCTAAAATCATAGGCTTCATTCATAAACCATGAAGTCATTTCTTACTGGCTTAAAAAAATAGCAGCTCGAGTATCCTCAGAAGTGGCACGTTACGGCATACGTAGTTGGCACAGAACAGTGTTCCAAAGATATGCCTAGTGTATCTGCAGGACACTGGAATACACTACGTGTATATGTGAATTTCCCCCAGAAGAACTTCCAAATTTCACTCAGAAGCATACCATGGGATAGATAATTCAGGCTAGAAGGGACCTCGGGAGGTCTGTAGTTCTACCAGGCAGGATCAGCTGGGGCTCTATCCAGTTAGGTCTTGAAAACCTCCGAGCATGGAGAGAGATGGCTCAGCATCTCTGGGCAACCTGTTCCACTGCTTGGAGCTACAGAAGCATGACAGATGTGAAAGCCAGACCATATGCTGATCTTCATTATGAGTTGTAATGAACCACTGTATGTACACAACTATGAAACACTGTTTGGTATATTATTAGCCTACTTTCCGGCTTTTTTTCCATAAAAGAAAAAAGAAAAAGCAGGAGCTGAGTGGAGGAAAAAAGGCTGAAGATACTGTCTATCTAACATAGATCATTTTATAGAGCAAAAACCAGTGTAATTCATCAAAATTCTTATCCATATTCTGTATTTTGATTCTTTAATGGCTTTGACTTAGGGCAAGCCTGGGAAAAGTATGGTATTTGGGCAGCTTGAATTCAGAAGACACTTTACATCAATTATATCAAATTGAAAGTAAAAAAATACTGAGAATTTGCTGTGTATGGGGTATATTCTTTCTTCTTTCAGGCTATTCTGAAACCACCTTGTTTAAATCTGTACTTTTTACTTCATTTTTTATAAAATTACAGATTACAGTTTAAAAATTGGGGATTAAATTTCAGCATTACTTTTATTTGACCCTCAAAAATTAAGTGATATTAAAGTAATGATAATCTTATGGTTTGCATTTTTTTTAATATAATCTCAGAATAATGTAACTTGTATTGGTCACACCATGACAGATGATTTAAAGTGAAAGGCACAATTTTGAATATATTGAATTAGAGGAGCTATATACCTTCTCATAAAAGGACTGTGCAAAAGGAGAACTTCATTTTTACTATATTGCTTTTCTGTCTAGAGGGAGTTCTATACCTGCAATATATATTTTCAGGAACTCTGCTGTTTACTAAATTTATAGGCTAAAGAGAGTAGTACTACCTGTATATCCAGATTTATTGTCATCAGAGCTTTACAGCACCCCAGGCAAAGCAAATATATGGTTTCTATGCATTAGCAAAACAATGTCCGCAGTAAAAATATTCCAATATAAATTAATAAATTAAGCTTTCTGATTTATAACTAATATGCTGTTGCAACTTTTTTTCTATTTTCTTTGAAGACACTGTGATTAACGCTATCTTCATAACAGATATCAGTCCCCTATCATGCACTGGTATTAGTTGTTATTGTTAATTGTATAGAAAGGAGAGGGATACTTTTTTTTTTGTTGGGTTTTTTTCACCCTCAAAATAAAACAAGTAAAATGAGGGTGTAAAGCCATTTTCAGAAAGGCAGGAATAGCACAAAAAACATCTGGTTTAAATGCCATCTAAACATAAACATACCTCAGCTTTATTGAGGAGGACAGAGCTGTGCCAGACCTCACAGGAATACCATCTGTTTTACACAGATGATCTGTGACCATGCAGCTTACAACTGTGGTGTTCTCAGTAGCAGTGTCCAGGTGCTATCAAGACTTTGAAGTCTGAGTTCATAGCCTAGCTGATTCCTCTCCATAGGCCTCAGGTTTTCTCTGATGCACACCAGTTACATCTACATTGTGCATGGGTACGTACACACTTGACCATGCTGGCTGTCTTCAATCTGTTCTCCTTTGCTAAAAGGTATCTCCACTACATCCACAGGAGCATATAATGTAGCTTCATTAGCCAAAAAAATTGGAGAGTGTCTTGTGCCAAAGATCTCTGCTAGGCGTTTGAACTGACAACAGTTTGTCTTGCAGGGTACAAAGTTGAGATACTGGGATGAGAATACAAATTTCTTTATTCTAATCTATGACCAGAGATCTTTACTTTATAATTTCATAACAAATAACAGTTTGGATTGAATATTACTCACAGCATAGTATTACATTTTTTTAAAGAAAATTCATATGCAGTATACTATTTAATTCTGAACATTATAATTTGCCTATTTACTTACAGGCCAATCAATTCTTTCCTCAAACACTGTTCCAGCAGAGGATTTTGGAGTGATCTCCATGAGGACATACGATATTCTCACAGCCTTTGATTAGTTTATTATTTACTGTTCATTTTACAATAGAAAATATTTGGTTTCAAGATAATGTGCAAGAGGCAGAGAAGGATGCATATTTCTAAATATAATACTAAAATAATACATTTACAATAAACTAGGTATACTACGAGAGTTGACTAGAAGCTACAATCTAGGAGAGGAAAACAGAGTCATTGGTTCACATTTTCCTTGAGTGGATTTAATTTGTGCAGTCTGTGTACCAAGAGTATTCTGGGTCTTTGCACTGCCTTAGCCGCTCCTGTGCTCTGGGAATAGGTGGTTTCACTACTCTCTTCGCTACTGATGTTGTTTATCTACCTTCCATGTACTAGTGTGGGAGAGAGTATGCCAGCTGCATGGTGGTGGCTTCTTCAACTCCCTAGCCATAATGGGAGTAATCCCTGTACACCTCATGATCTGCAAGAACATACGGGGCCATAGTAGGGTCACTCTTAGTTTTTATTTATCAGTCTTCTTATTCAGTTCTTTGCTATTGGTGATGTAATGCTACCAAAACCCTGAAGCAAATAAAGAGCTGGGAATGTAATCCTGAAATAATTGCTGTCTTCACCACTGAAGATTCTCTACCTAATGCAGAAGGAGGCCCTGAATGAGCAATTCAGCTCAGCATATTGCAAAACAAAGAGATGTGGCATCACTAAAATTAAAATTTACACACATTCTTACATAGTTAATTAAGTAAAAAAATGTGGCCTATCTTAACCCAGGAAATAAATACGCCATATTACGAGGTTGCTAGTAATAACTGTAGCTATCGGCAATGTAAATCTTAACTATTCCCTGGAAAAATGTTCAAACAAAATTATTCTATAGAATAATAATTTAGGTAAACTTTATATGGCCAAAACCAAATCCAAACCAGACACCAAATAAACGAAGTGTAAATATATCTACATGTTAATGAACTTTTTTTTTCATGTCTATTTGGGGAAAATAAGGTGGGAAAAAGTAACAAATATGCCTACATGAGTCAAAAAAAGAACAACCAAGAGAAAAAGATAGGACATCATACAATTTACCAACAGTAATTCTATGCACGTAACAAACGGTAAGGAAGAAGATCAGCCCTTTGAAGAGCAGTGGGTACAAATTAGATTTTTCGAAACACCTGACAATATTCCACATCACAGATTAATATCTAAAGCAAGTAGTCAGAGGAGACAGGAAAAGGTGGCTAATTGATTAAAAAACACCTTAAAAATTGTCTGGAGGGTTGATAAGAAAAGGTATCAATAAACCAAAGCAACAAAACGTGCATGTCCTTATAAACAAGGAACACAGAAACTGCTGCCAGATCTTTGGCTTTCTGTTATTGTCCCTAGGGTTTCTTGGGTCCTATATGCATTCTTCATTTGAAGTAGTGTATTTGATTTGAAAGACTTTAATTAAGAAACTCTTTCTTAAGCTTCTGTTATGTCTACATTTAAAACCACTTTATAGCTGGCAATCCCAGTTCTTCCTTTCTCTTTCCCCACAATGGGACCACATTATTCTGGACAGCCTCCTGTGGAAGGTATTTTCCTTATTTAATATATCCTTAGCTAACCAAAGACTAACAGATCTTCTTGGACATCTTTACCAAGTTCATTTTCTCAGTTTAAATTGAAGTCTTTAAGACTCTATAGCAATTTCCAACATATAACATACAATATAGCAACTGCATGTGAATGTTGAGAACATTACAGTTCTTTTCACATTACCAGCTTTCTACAGAAGCTGTCTTTGACGTATTTAACATTACATTTGACACTGTCAGACAGATTATGATTGCTGATATTTTTGCTAGTAATAGTGATTATTGTTTAATACTTATTATAATTGTTAATAAGAAGAAGGTTTTTTGAAAGTGCCCTTCAGAATCTGTTGTACCTCACCATGATCACAAGAGAGGATATATATTGGAAATATTTTCGGCAGTCACAAACTACAGCAATTTACAGAGGAATCCCGTTTATGTTGCCACATAATGGATCAGTTTAAAAAGCAACAATCCCAAATTTAACTCTGCATGAATTTATGTTACATTTATATTACAAAATTCCTATGTGGATTCTTACATTGCTGCATATATAAATATATATATTTATATATATATTGCTGGATATGTAAGCATCCATTTTTTTATATAGTTATTAGTCTAGTAGCTGGATCTTTGAGCTATGTTCTCTGTGCTATCCTAGCACTGTTCATTGAGTCTTCATCATTTTCAATATAAGTATCCTCTTAGATTCAGTGTTTGACTCTTTGTCACTCAAGGTGTAGGGGCTCTTTCTTTTTCTTCTGTAAAAGGAAATCTACTATATTTTACATAATGCCTGCTGAGAGATACAGTTTATTCTTGGAGTTTACATTAACAAACAAGAAGGGTTTGTTTGTGTTTTCCTGATATGCAGTTGCATGTAAAAAGGTGTGTTCATTGTTTTCAACAAGTGTTTGAAACAGCTATTCCCAAGTAATGAGAATTTGAAAGATTATTCTGTTTTAAATGTCTATATAAATGATTCACATTCAGAAGAGCTCAGAATAAGAACCAGCTCTTAGACAAACTAATTTATTAACAAAGTGGGCTGAAAATCTAGCCCTATTGTTCTCTTACAGATTACACAAAATTATATTAATTTAATTAAAACATAAAATCATGTTTGTTAATTACTTTATTCTGTCAGCAATCAGGAAGACTGTGTAGCTTCTTTAGTTCGCAGTCTGAAAGCAATATGAGATTATGTGTTGAATTGAGAGAAGGAACAAGGTAAATTGCTAATACATTACCTATGCTTGCTTGTAGATACAGCTAGAGCCAACTATAAACAAGATTCTGCTCTCTCCCTAGACATTTTCTCTTACAGAGAGATATGAATAAAGAAAGAAAACATATTTCTACATATTTATCACAATTTTTACACTATTATTCTTCAACTTATCCTTATGAGCTGAAGAACCTGATGCCTTCTCAAAATATCTTACCTTTCATGTGAATTCTAAAAGAAGAATCGTGGCATATTTTGCCACACATTTTACAAGGTTTTTAATATACATTTTCATCAATAAAGATAACAGAGACTTTCAAAAGTATCAAAAGTCAGGGCAATAATGGCCAAAAGTTGGTATAAAGTCCACATAAAGCAAACAGAAATACGTATTTTTTAGATATTGTAATAATTAAAAAAAAAAAAGAAAAAGAAAAAGGAAAGACCAGGATTAGTAGGATTAGTAAGAGGAGTAGAAGAGGACAAACTCTGATAATATCAAACACAGAAAACTGAAGCGTTAGTTGTATTAAAAGGAAATGTGATTACAAATCAGGGTCCCTTAAATCCTTTTCTTAGGGCCTTATTAAATTGTATTTTAACACTTAATAAAGAATTTTGAAATAAATCTAAAGTAAACCTAATGGAAGGTTTTCCACTAGTGGGATTAGCGGATAGAGTATTTCACTTCCACTTCCCCTATATGTGTCCTCAGAGGGATTACTTTTATGGTGAAGAGTTTATGGTACAGCATGTGAAAACTATGGTTCCTGATTCAAATAAAGGTTAAAATAATTTTTTAGAATCTGCTTGCTCAAACGCAAGGACTCCAGAAAACAGGTTGCAAATGAAAATTAAACAGCCTACTTCCTCTTCTCAGGTTCTGAAATAAGAGGAGAGGTAACAACAATCCTTTGAGATTGTCTTTAATTGTCTCTTCCCTAAGGGAAAGGGCTACTGCCTTTGTATAGCAAGGTATAAGGACAAACTGCAGTGGCTCCCGAGGCCACATTACCCTGTACATTAAAAAATAAACTCACAATCAACAACTCAGTTTATCTCTGTCATACAGTCAAATGTTCTCCCTGCACACAAGTGCCAGTATATGATATCTAACTGAGAAAATCATATGTGTTCTAGAAAAGCTTTTTCCTATTTTCAGAAAAGAGGGAGAGATGCAAATGTATAAATTATTTCTGATTCACAGTTCTGAAAATGGTACTAGATCCCACAGTGTTGTTAACAGCAACAAAAAAAAAGTTCTTAGTCTTTTATCATCTTACTTCAATATTTTACATAGCATTTTATAAAATTTGTTAATATAAGCCTTGTAACACATTTTAAGGTCCTGACTTACCGTAGAATGTTCTCCCATTTCAGTCTAGTTTGATTTTCCATTTTTTCCCCACTTTTGTCTCATTTGCTTGACCTTATCTCTCCAAGAATAATGTTACTATCTTAATTCAATTGCAACCATTTGAAGTGAAAAACTTCTCATCATTAATCTTATAGTGACAAGCCCTATTGTAATTAAACTCCAAAGATATGTAATTTCTTATTAAGAGAGATTCTTTTACTGCTTAGCTCACAATTCAAATTTATCTGTTGTCATACACTTTGCCATTTCATGGTAGTAAGTTGTCCCTTATTTTACCTGAGTGTTTTAAATGTGTTGATTTTTGATGTTACATTTATGCAGCTGTGAAATTAAATCATAAATAAAAATGCCTTATAGATAAGTAAACGAAAAATACTGACTTATTATATTTGTGAACAACTAATGCCACGAATAGGTTAAGAGATGGTCTTTATTACTGAAATTTTAAAGATATGCTCTAATAACAGCCAAATCTATACAGATCACCCTTCACACTTTGATTTACTATTGCTGATAAGAAAAAGGTGGTTTTGTATATCAGTGAACTTCTGAAAGAAAAGATAAGAAACAGATAATTCAGTGGGAACGTACCCAATTGTTTTAAGCAACCTGCAAACCTGCAATACAACCCATGAGCAACAGATCTCCATGTTAAATAAAATGGGGGGGCAGGTATCTGATTCTTAAACATCAAGAGATAAGAAAGAAGTGCAATATTCTGATTTTTGAAGTTACCAGGATCTATAGTGTTTTATTTTGAAAATAACATGTTTATTTTAAAAAATCAATGACAGAGTATATTGTAATTGGTTTTGTTTTTTTCCTAGTATAGGCAGGAAACATCGAAAACTGGCTTCTTAATGTTTTTTTTTTTCCTTTACAGTTTCTTTTATCTTTGCGGAAAAAAATTGTGAAAAGAAAGGTCATCAGCCTAGGAGATCAAGAAGCATGTAACTATTCATTCTGATAAAGACAAACTGACCTTTTATGTTTCACATATGGGTCATTAAATGTCAGGGCACTGAGGGCAATAATGGCCTTCAATGGCCCTACCCAGCCTCCCCTGGAGCCTCTCCCCACTCCTGCCCCATAGCCTAAGACTCCATTTCAGCTCAGCGCAGATCTGGCCGTCCCTGTCCCAGTGATGCTGTAGGAATATCCCTCTCCAGTTCCACCACAGCCAAGCCCTGGCCCTGCTGAGCCCAAGGGCTGACTTTCTCGTACCCACAGAGGTGCCTGATGGTGTCTGAGGCTGCCCCCGGCTACCCTTTTGGCCTGCTCTGCTCCTTGGCCGGGGGCTATGGAATGGACCCTGACTGGTGAGGCCCATGGGGATCCCCTGTGTCTCCTGGCTCCAAGCAGCTGCCAGTCCTTACAGCACCCTGACAGTAATGCATGCGTGTAACCACTGATCATCTCATGAGGGTTTGTGTTCCTCCTTTCTCCACAGAGGCAAAATTCTCAAAGCAGAGATTTCAAACAACTTATTTATAAGTGTTCTTGACTCCAATTATATTCATTTCATACAATTACAGAACAAAATCAGTGGAGGAGGAACTCTGTGTGTTGGTTTGCTACCTCACAACAGACTCCAATAAAGCTATGTGGTTGTCTAATCTTCAGGACATCAGAGAAGCACACAAGAGTTAGTATCACCTGTATTTCAAGGTGCTTTACAAGGCAGGTCAGATCCAACATCGCATTTTTGTACAAACTGGAGTGTGAGTGTGCTATCTAGACTCCAGTGTACTTAAATCTCGTGTCTTGTTTACCTGTATGTTACATCCACTCAGACTCTTGCATGTATCAGCAGAGTAGGCAGAAGCATGATAAGTGTGTGTGTGTAAAAAGGTAAACCTTCTTAAGTAGCACTTAAATCAACATTTGACTTTGTAGGGAAACTGGATAATAGCCTTGTGAAACTCACATTAGAACAGGAAGATGCCTGTAATGACTTGATTGGACTTGTAGCAAGCACAAGTTATTCCTTTTTCAGACTAATTCTAGCTCGTATGTGCCCTTCTCAGTTAGAAAACTTCTCTTACATTTCAAACTGGTGTACCTCAATTCTGAACATCACTTACAACATTTTTACTTACTGCTAATAACAAAGTTCAGGATTTAAAGTACTGTACCGTCAACAATAGCTTTTCATTGGCAAATGATTCATGTGTTCTATCATCATGCTCTAAACATACCACAGGTCTATAAATAGGATTAGCATTAATGGAAGTAAAAACTTTTACAATAATTCACATCACTGTGATCTCAATTAGCAAAGCCTCCTAAGTGGAGACACAGTTAAAATGACATTATATATAAACACAGCTTATTTAAGGCTGATATTAGATATTCTTACCCTCTGTAAATATGTGGTGGAGACAAACAACATGGAAAAACAACCTCTTTTAAACTGCTAAGGTATAAGCAGTTAAATATAGACTTGCCATTAATATATTGAGATTGCAAATTCAATTCAGATGAGATTCTAGAACAGTTTTCCACTGGGAATAATATGGTCAAAATGTTCACAGAACTATTTTTTAAATCACCTCAGGAAAACAGGACAACAGGATAAAGGCTTTTTAATTTTCTTTCCGTCGTTAGTAGTTCCAAGTAGGACTAGCAGCTAATATTGGTACTTCACCAAGAACAATATGTGGGTTTGGGACTTCATATGCCCTTCAGAAGAGAAAACAGATGAACTAAGATTTTGAGGGCAATAATTTCTATAAATTCTACTGACACATGAATATTAACTCCAATTTTCACTCCCAAGAAAGCATTTAAATTCATTAAAAGGTTTGAATTAAGTCCAAAGTCCAAGTGGTTGTTCAGCTACTGGTATGGACCAAATCTGAAACTGCAAAACTGCACCAGGAAAAGAGTAAGTCTCTGAGTATTTACAGATGAGACAGATTGAAATTCTCAAACAAACCTGCAGAACAGGGTTATCGTGTCCCCACAAATACCACTTCCCCAGTGCAATTACAATTTCTGCTCTTCCTGGATCTGGATTTTATAACTCTCACTGTGGTTCTATGCTAAATGACTACCAGAATGGATGTGTGTTGAGGGACCTGATAGTAATCAAAGACTTTGCTAAAGGAGAAATTAAAACTCTTTAGCATGGGAACAGCTGCAGACAGATCAAAGCTGTCACCTACACTGACTCATGTAGTCAGGCCTGGGTGTATTAATGCGGGCTCCCCCGTCTGCAAATTCAGGAGCTAATGTATTGACTATGACTTGTCTGAACTGAGGAAAGAAATAGGTTTAGAAGTCCATCTTATCTAACATTAAATGTCCATAATGTCTGATCTAGTCACAGGTGGGCTACCTTTGCAATCAATAGAAAGAATATTTAGTTCCCAGTTGAACTCACCAGTGTTAAAGAAGGCATGATAAAACCTGTGCCTTAGTCTCTATTGATTATAGTGACTAGTTGAATACCAATCTAATTAACTTTGAGCATTCTGAACTGGCCCTGAGCAGTGTCTAGTGCTCCCTGTTGCCTATATAACAAACTTCTGCTACTAATGTAGCTGCTCTGATTTGTGCCAAAGTAGCTGAAGTGACCACACAGTGACCAGACAAAAATGAGTAACAATATGATAGTTTCTTGGGCATGAAGCTCAATGGAACAGCAGATTTCAGAGTGTCAAGAAAGGAAATTGCCTTCTGTTAGAAGGGTTATTACAAAACTAACCTTACCTTTGCTAGTCTTCAGAACCAACAGAGTGCATTATGTTCTTTTGAAAAACGTTTGTGAGAAGGCAGCAAACAAACATGTTCTTGCTCACCTCTCTTGATCGGTTAGTTTTAATCTCAAGAGGTTACTTGTGCTTAGTTTTGAGAATATAAACCAATATTCAGTAAATAAAAACAGAGAAAAATTACTGCCTTCCACTGAACTGTTCAGCCTACATGCTCTGAGAGTATATATGCATACTGGTGATTTTCTTTGCTATGGAGCTACAACTACTCAACTATTGTTAGTGATAATACAGACATGTTCCAAGGTCCTGCACCTGTGTCAGGGCAATGCCTGGTACCANGACAGATTGAAATTCTCAAACAAACCTGCAGAACAGGGTTATCGTGTCCCCACAAATACCACTTCCCCAGTGCAATTACAATTTCTGCTCTTCCTGGATCTGGATTTTATAACTCTCACTGTGGTTCTATGCTAAATGACTACCAGAATGGATGTGTGTTGAGGGACCTGATAGTAATCAAAGACTTTGCTAAAGGAGAAATTAAAACTCTTTAGCATGGGAACAGCTGCAGACAGATCAAAGCTGTCACCTACACTGACTCATGTAGTCAGGCCTGGGTGTATTAATGCGGGCTCCCCCGTCTGCAAATTCAGGAGCTAATGTATTGACTATGACTTGTCTGAACTGAGGAAAGAAATAGGTTTAGAAGTCCATCTTATCTAACATTAAATGTCCATAATGTCTGATCTAGTCACAGGTGGGCTACCTTTGCAATCAATAGAAAGAATATTTAGTTCCCAGTTGAACTCACCAGTGTTAAAGAAGGCATGATAAAACCTGTGCCTTAGTCTCTATTGATTATAGTGACTAGTTGAATACCAATCTAATTAACTTTGAGCATTCTGAACTGGCCCTGAGCAGTGTCTAGTGCTCCCTGTTGCCTATATAACAAACTTCTGCTACTAATGTAGCTGCTCTGATTTGTGCCAAAGTAGCTGAAGTGACCACACAGTGACCAGACAAAAATGAGTAACAATATGATAGTTTCTTGGGCATGAAGCTCAATGGAACAGCAGATTTCAGAGTGTCAAGAAAGGAAATTGCCTTCTGTTAGAAGGGTTATTACAAAACTAACCTTACCTTTGCTAGTCTTCAGAACCAACAGAGTGCATTATGTTCTTTTGAAAAACGTTTGTGAGAAGGCAGCAAACAAACATGTTCTTGCTCACCTCTCTTGATCGGTTAGTTTTAATCTCAAGAGGTTACTTGTGCTTAGTTTTGAGAATATAAACCAATATTCAGTAAATAAAAACAGAGAAAAATTACTGCCTTCCACTGAACTGTTCAGCCTACATGCTCTGAGAGTATATATGCATACTGGTGATTTTCTTTGCTATGGAGCTACAACTACTCAACTATTGTTAGTGATAATACAGACATGTTCCAAGGTCCTGCACCTGTGTCAGGGCAATGCCTGGTACCAATACAGGCTAGGGGATGAAGGGATTTAGAGCAGCCCTGAGGAGAAGGACTTGGGGCTACTGGTGGATGAAAAGCTGAACGTGAGCTGGCAATGTGCGCTCGCAGCCCAGAAAGCCAGCCATATCCTGGGCTGCATCAAAGAAGCATGACCAGAAGGTTGAGGGAGGTGGTTCTGCCCCTCTACTCTGCTCTGGTGAGACCCCACCAGAGTACTGCATCCAGCTCTGGGGCCCTCAGCACAAGAAAGACATGGACCTGTTGGAGCAGGTCCAGAGGAGGGCCGCAAAAATTATCAGAGGGATGGAACACCTCTCCTATGTTGACAGGCTGAGACAGGGCTGTTAAGTCTGGAGAAGAGAAGGCTCCAGGAAGATCTTATTGTGGCCTTTCAGTACTTATAAGAAAGATGCAGATAAAATTTTTAGTAGAACCTGTTGTGATAGAACAAGGTATAATGTTTTTAAACTAAAAGAGTAAATTTAGACTAGATATAAGGAAGAAATTTTTTACAATGAGGGTGGTGAAACACTGGAACAGGTTGCCCTGAGAGGTGGTAGAAGCCTGGAAACATTCAAGGTCTGGTTGGACGGGGCTCTGAGCAACCTAATCTAGTTGAAGATGTCCTTGCTCACTGCAGAGGGGAGTGGACTAGATGACCTTTGAAGGTCTCTTCCATCCAAAACTTTACTGTGATATATTATATTAATATGATTTGAAATGTAATCTGATCTTTTTTCTCAAAGAGTTCTTACTGTTGTTGGAAGCAACATTGCACCCAAGGTTCCCTTTTCAGAGAAACAAAACATAATGGATCTTAAACAAATTGCATTAATTATCCTAAGAGCTATATTCTTGCTTTCTATTTCTTCTGTCTCTTTACCATATATTTCAACCTTCCCAGATTAACCCAGTCTATTCAATTATGTGATATTTTTCTTTCCATTTTCTTTCTTTCTTGCCTATTATCTTGTAATATGACTATTAACCAGAAGATTAAGGTTCTTGAGCCTTTTCATAGCAACTACAGCAGTGGGCTTAAGCAAACAAAATCTCATCAGAAAAGTTATATGTAACATTGCGCCATAGGTCGTTGCTATTTCATGTCTCATTTCTCCTATATGCCAGCAGTTATGGTCATCCAGGCTCCCTTTCTGCAAGGAAGAGTCTGGACACCTATAAAAGGTGTTTGGCATCACAAAGGAGGAGCCAGAAGCCAGTGGCAGACCATCACTTTGCATACCCTCCATGGTGTGCTGTTTGACAGCTAGTGCGTTAGATATTCTTTTGCTTTGGCTCTGGCAGAAAGCCAGCCAGTTGTTATGCCGGTGTGTTCATTAGCAAGTACAGATACATGTGAATAGCATGCAGAACATACTTTTTGGACGTTTGGCATAGAAAGAGTTGGCATCTAGAATGGAACAGTTCATAACAGGAATATCAGGGCAGGTTTTCATGGTGCTTCAGATTATGTTGTACAAGAAAATAAGTGTCTTACAATACTGCCTCTACTGTAAGTTCCTATTTACAAATTAAATGTTATGTACCCTTCTGGGTCATTTCTTTATTTCTCACTTGTACATTTTCCAAGACAGCCACTGTGTGTGTTATTTCTCTGTCAGCACTGCCACAAGCTGTGGTATGCCACAACCTGCAGCTACACATTCAACTGATTGTATAATAGCAGTGGGCCATTTCCTGCCACCCTTGGTATCACAAAAAACCTCAAAGTCAAAAACTTGCTTTCTAACATTAGAGTTGGAAGCATGTAGTGAGTATCATATTAGAACATCAAATACTACTGAAAAGTGAATTCCCTGAAGAGATGGATTTATGTGATTCCACAGAAAATCAAAGCAAACTTTTTAAAAGCAAACATCATTTTCTTTCAGAAAGTGTTCCAGTTCCACTTACTGAATAAACACCTGTTTTGACTGAAGCCAACCATGTTTTATTTGTTTTAATGCCTTCTTGATCTGAAAATTAACTTCCTAATGTTTTGAGTTCTGCGTCTACTAAATGGCCACAGATGTGTAGACCTTGTTTCTGACCTAATAGCACAGTACAGGCCACTTGCTGCCCATTCATACCAGTCCTTCCCAGTTCCTTAGACATATTCCTAGTTTCTGTCCACCATATGACACTGGGCTATAGGAAGCTCTAGCTCCTTGATTACAAATACAGGCTTACCAACATTTTTTCTTATCAATGAAGTCTTTACACTTACATATTACAAGCAAGTTACAAAAAACCCTAAAGGAATCCTAAATACAAAAATTCCAGTATGCTCTTCCCGTGTGAGTCTTGGATTGGGTCTGTCTTTAGGCCAGGCAACCCTTCTGAATCTGGCTTGACTGACATGTTTCTAGAAGAATGTTCTACTTTCATTAGGGAAATATCCCTTCCTAATTTTTTTGATCATATACTACAGAAACTGAGAGGATCAGATATCTTCTCAATGGAAACATTCAAAGTCAAGAAATGGCTGTCTAGAAAACACATCAAAGATTTTTTCAGTACTGAATACTGTCGTAGTTTCTTAGGCAGAGTAGGCATGGTATCCAAATGCCATGTTCAATACCTGGCTTATCTACAACGTGACTTGTGAAACTAAAAGTAGAGTCACAAGTGCAAATAAAGACTCTCCAGAACATGCAGATTTTCCTGTGCCCAAGTGTGCACAAAACTAGTTAGCACCATGCTGAAATAAGCCAATTGTTCAGTCACTGACTAGTCAATTTTAGAGCAAACTCACCTGCTGCCATTTATACAGGTGGAAGGCAAGAAAGAAATACATCATGTCCACTATGGCATTGTGTTCTTTTGCAGAAGCATAGGCACAACCAACATGACCAAGGGCCATTGAATCCTTACACTCAAATGAACGCTGCAATATGTAGTGAAAGTTGTAATCCTGCTAAGTGTTCCAAGATGTAAAGTTGCATTCGTAACTTTATATAAATTCACCTTAGAGTCTCAGCAGAATCTAACACACTGCTGTTGGTGTCTTAGAAGAAAATGCTTTTTACTTGGTTCATTCTTTCCTCTTTTTATTCTTCTTTCTTGCCTCCTTCCTTCCCATATGTTCATAAATGAAGTGAGTAGACTGACAGGCAGTGTCTAGTCCAGTGTCATGGTTTAAACCTGGCTGGTAACTAAGCACCTCATAGCTGCTCATTCAATCTCCTGCAGTGGGATGGGGGAGAACTAGAAGGGTAAACCTGAGAAAAATAATGGGTTTAGATAAAGACAGTTTAATAATTTTAAGGGGAAAAAACTCAAGGGAGAGAAAACAACAACAAAGAGAGAGGAAAATAAAACCTAAGAAAAACAAGTGATGCAAAAGAAAACAATTACCCACCACCAGCCGATGCTTAGCCAGTCCCAGAGCAACAGTAGCACCCATGCACCTCCAACTTCTGAGTTTTATTGCTGAGCATGATGTCATATGGCATGGATTATCCCTGTGGTCAGTTGGGGTTAGCTGTCCCAGCACTGTGTCCCCTCCTAACTCCCTGTGCACCCTCAGCCTCCTCGCTCGTGGAGCATTCTGAGAAGCAGAAAAGTCCTTGACAATGTGCAAGCACTGCTCATCAAAAACTAAAACATCATTGTGTTATCAACACTGTTTCCAGCACAAATCCAAAACATAGCCACATACAAGCTACCATGAAGAAATTTAACTCTATCCCAGCCAAAACCAGTACATCAAGCAAGTACCCAAGTGCATGTCACTTTTGCCTGCCTATTGGAAAACAGTGAAAAATTAATTCTCTTTATGGCGATATGGTCAACACAGTTACAAAAAATGTTCATAATTAATTTATTTTCAAATTAAATGCCATCAAGTACTGTGATACTTGCACTTCTGATTTATGCATTTTTCAATGGTGTCTTTCATCAAGAGTTATCAAAGTGTTTGGGTAGAGATGTAATTATTTTAGCCATTCGACAACTGAGAAATTAAGAGACAAGAGTCACTAAAGGAATTAAATGTCACAGTACATGCAACTTGGGCTGCATATACAATTTCCCTTAAACAACCATTAATGAAAGAAAAGAAAGGAAAAAACAAAAAGGAAGGAAGGAAGGAAGGAAGGAAGGAAGGAAGGAAGGAAGGAAGGAAGGAAGGAAGGAAGGAAGGAAGGAAGGAAGGAAGGAAGGAAGGCAAGAAGGAGGGAAGGAAGGAAGGAAATCTGGCAGTGAAGGGAAGTGACCTAAACCTACTCTTTGTTGTGCAATACCTTGTTTGGTCAGAGTTGCTCTTCAGTTCGAAATGTTTCCTGTGCAGTAAAACTCACTCATTTTCTAGAGATGCAAGAAACGTGAATTTCAAGATGCTCTTCTGGAGAAAGATTTAGAATGTAAGTTACCTCAGGCTTCATGAATGAATGGCCATAATCCTTTGCTCTTTATCCAAGGGTGAGAACTAACAACTTACCTTTCTACATCATGATAATGGGTTTCAGAAAGTATGTGGATGCGATTATACTTTGTAATAGCACTTCTGACAACGTGTACTTGATACGCTCTGAGAGTACTTAGCAGATCTGAACCATGATGTGACTGTGTCAGATCTTGGATTCCAGTAGGGCACAGGCAGAAGACAGGTGCTTGTCCAAAGCAAAGCAATCCTGGTCATATGCAGATGCAGAAATCTAAAGCCTTAGTGAAAATTTGGAGTAGGCTAAACAAAGATTCACCTACTGCAATTCAGTGGTCCTGGGATGGATGGCTGCTAAGTAGTAATTAAGAAGGTTACAGATTTACACTAAACCACCTTTTTCCTTATTTCAGTAACCCAGGCTTCAGAATGTACAGACCACAATCACTGCTAGTCAATTCCCATTCAGCCATAACACATTAAAAAAGCTGATTGTCAAGAAGCTCTACTTGTTTTGGTATACGAAAAAGTAAAAAGCATTTTACTTATGGTCTACGTAATGTCCGGTTTAAAAGGCAACCCATAACTTTACTTTTTAATTTTTTAAATAAATACTGCCTGTATTTAAATATACCAAAACAAGTATTTTCAATAATTGGCTTTCATATAGTATGTTCTTAAAGTCAATTTCAATCTAAGTAGCTAATTTTTAGGTATTCATTCCCAACAGACAAGGTGTTTCACAAACGTTATGTTCAAGACATGTATTTTTATATGCACAACTGCCCACTTGACAGCTCTGGTCATCTCACATAACTTTCAGTGCCTCAGATTAATTTAGAAGAAATCATATTGTGTAGTTTGTTTTAGTCCACTGTTGTAACAGAAGCTATCAGCAATGTTAACACTTCATTATTTAGAACCTACTTGAGGACTTCAAGTCCTCAACTATTTGGTTAATTCCTTGACTGATGTAAATTCTTTTATATTATTGTAACATGGAAAGTTAGAAACTAAAATCTACCCAAGAAGGAACTAGCATAGTATTGTAAGCAAAGAATTTATATTGCTATACAAAATGTGCATAAAATTGTCGACTCAAATGACACACACAAATTTTCTAGTATTAAGACTAAAATTTTTTTTCTTTGTGAAAGCTTATGAACAGAAATGCTCAAGATTTCTACCTGTACTCATAGAGATAATCTCATTTACATCAAGGAGAATTATGTGTTTTGAATCAACACAGAGCTGTGACCTGAACTCTAAGCAGGTCTTCAAATACACAGTATGAGTCTTCCTGTCTAAATACATTCAAACATTTTGCAATCTGACAAGTAGCCTGACCTGAAAATAAAAGCATTTTATTTTAGTAAACATAGTTGGGTTTTTAATTTTTTTTTACCTCGCTGTAGGGGAAAAACTAAGATATTTAGAAAGTTCTCAATAGATATTAAGGGAGACTGAGAGAGATTTAACCTGAAAAAACAGCATTCAAGCACCAAGGACAGTCATTTTTAAAGTGCTTGGCCCAGGCTCAGCTACCTGCTGCAGCTCAAACTAAGAGATTTAAACCTAAGTTTCCTAACTTGCCCTGACCACAGAGGTAGGTGTATCTCAATTTGTTATTCTCATCAGATCTTCCTGAAAGAGACAGGATGACAACTTACTATGACATTATTTAAAAGATACTTACTCTTTCTTCCCATTTGGCATCGGAATCACCTTAGAAAAACGTGTATGATTCTGCTACATTTGGAAAATATCACAGTTTCCGAGAATGACATTTTAGTTTATGGGAAATCTCATAAAGAATGTTATCTAAGTTTAAAAGTAGCTTAGAAAGAAGCTAAGGTGGAGGGACTGCAATTAAACTAAGAGAAATGTATGCATTGACAGCCTCAGCTCTTGCCATATTAAGCCTGTAATGGCTTTGCAATTAGGTGGAAAGTCTAATGATTCAAAAGCCATCTCTTAAAATTATATTGGAACTAAAACTGACAAGACAGAAAGGCAAGGATACTGTGTAGAAAAGCTTCATCCAGCACCACAGTTAATCATAAGGCAGGAGAAATCACCTATGATGACATTATTGAAACGTCCTTTCCAAAAAAATTCCTTTATCTCCAATTTTTATCACTTCTAAAGTTTCAAGAACATCAAGATCAGTCAAAACCTGTACAAATTTCATACCTCAAAAATTCTCAGAATAGCATTTCAAAATATGTAAGATTTTTACTCAATCTGTTCTCAAATCCAATGCTTCTTATGACTTGTTTACATTTGTGTAGATCTAACATAAAGCACAGGAGATTTTTGTGTATGAGAGGGCATTTGTGTTACAGCAGGTGGTTTTGGAGAGGGTTGGGGGAACAATTCTGTACAATTTTAAGCAAAATAGATAACTGAAAGTTTGTGTATTATCAGATGCCAACACTTAGCGTGTTTGAAAGACTCTATGGACGTAGAGACATTCACAACAGACCTGAATTGTCATGCTAGTTTCATATGATGTCCAGATAATAAATAAAGAAATTGTTGAGGTCCTTCCTACCTGACAAAGATGGCTCACACAGCTGATGAGATTTTAAAACCCATTGTGCAATGAGCATCAGAGAAGCCCCTAATGATGAGGGCTGGCAACTTGTCAAGGAAACCTACCAATTGCCTTAATTTATGGTGACACAGAAATGTGTTTGGGCTCCATTTTTATTGTCCTACTAACCTCAGCATAAGAATAAAAATGAATTAAAATATTCATCAGTCGTCTTGTAAACAAGCATATTGTTTACTCCTTTTAAGCTCAATTATTTTTAAAATTTTACACATCACTTTTTCAGTCCAGTACCTAAAACTGGATTAACAGACTGTGTGGCTTACCCTATTCCAAATACAAAGCAGTTCTATTCAACTGGAGATAATATTGCAGGATATTGGCATGATGGAGGCAATGGAGCTCCATAGGGGACCAACAAAGCAATGTCTCAAAGAGACCCACAAAATCAATATTCATGGCCTTTTGTTAGCGTGCCCAACAGGAGACAGAATCAAGCTGCCCTAGGCATAGAGGCCTTCCTAAGGTACCGGTGAACCAGTTTTAATGAGCTGAACACTTGGGGAATTATCACTTATTAAAACCTTGTGAATCAAATGTGTCTGTGAGAAGTTAAACGCAGAGCTGAGCCATTCTGTCTTCCTACTTACACTGCTGTATATTCAACAGGTTTCAATATGATACAATATACATTTCTATAATGAAGACAGGTAATGATGTTTATTCACAGAATAACAGAATCACAGATTTAGGCTGGAAGGGGCATCTCCAGAGCATGTAGTCCAATCCCTCTGCTCAAGCAGGGTAAGCTACCACAGGTTGTTCAGCACCATGTTCATTTGAGTTTTGAGTATCTTCACAGATGGAGAACTCCGCAACTCCTCTGGGCAAGATTCACAAAGGATAGTCTTCCTCAGCTTCCTAGATCCAGTCAGCCAGCTGCCACCAAAGCATCCATGGGATCCACAGGCAGTTGACTCTGCCATTCCTTTCTGCCACCATGCCAGGTCCCCACCATTCATCCCCACCAAGTTCTGCTCTGAAAACCCAGGACTCCACAAAGGTGAGGAGGGGGGGTGGGGGGGTGGTGGGGTTGTTCCCATTAGAGCTGGCACCAGTGGTGCAAAAGCACAGCGTGTCTATGTCCCTGCTCCCCACAGAGGCTCCAACGCTAGGTATGGGTGCTGTGTAAAGAGCAAGTGTAGTTCACATGCAAGTACAGTTGATAGCAGACGTGCTAGGCATAAACACTACATAATACTGCTTAATTTGGATTGTAATAATCACAAGTGCAGTGAAGAAGCATCTGACTTCTCATTTTGAAACCTGCAGATTTTGAAGGGTAAAAAATGAAGGTGTAGGGGAAAAAGCACACGAGTTTTGGACAGAATTAATTTTTTGTAAGAAAACTATTATTTCCAGGAACCTCACTTTTCTAATTAAATCTCTATGTTAATAAAAGAGAAACAAATTTGGTCTGGTTATGATGAAGAAGAAAATGAGTCTAAAGAAAGAGAGAGTTCAGAGGAGCAACAGTGTGTTAATTGTAACATTTCTTCGATCTTGTCAGAAAACATTGTTGTGAATACTAATGAAATAATTTTATTTTTGGTTCATTTAATGAAACCTGCCCTAGATGTAACTATTGAGAAAAAATAACTATGCATTTGTTGGAAACTGTTTCAATGTCAGAAAGTCAATGCCATGGGTAATCTCATTATATGCAATGTGATACCAAATTTGTCATGAAAGTAACACACGAGGTATTATCCAATCCACAGACAAAGCATGGAAGCTAAGTGTCCTGGGTTCGGCTATGATAGAGTTAATTCTCCCCAGAACGCTGGGAGGGGGGTAGCCGACCCAAAGCAGCCAGGCAGGTATTC
>VZSC01013675.1:11614-34368 GCA_013398225.1 Steatornis caripensis | reverse complement strand
GCATCACTCGTTTGTGTTCTCTCTTGTTAGCATTATCGTTGTTATTGTTACTGTTCTGTCTCTCTCTGTGCTGCTGCATTAAACTGTCCTTATCTCAACCCACGAGGGCTGCCCCTTTCTCTGCTGATTCTCCTCCCCGTCCCGGTTTGGGGGGGTGGGGGGGTGCAGTGAGCGAGCGGCTGCGTGGTTCTTTGTTGCCGGCTGGGCTCAAACCACGACACTAAGGCCAAGTAAATCAAAGTTTTGTGATATCAATTTTCTTCAATGGCCTGTCTTTTCCATAATTAAGCACATTATACAGTCATCGTTAAAATTACGGAAACCATCCTGGGATCAGGCAAGAAAAGCTTAGTCTCTTTTCAAGGTGAGTACCCACATAAGTAGTTAGCTACAGAATCAGTTTCACTTTTATACTTTCTCCTTCTGCCCTGTAAGTCTTGATTTATTATATGTACAGTGACCCTGTTTCACCAAGGGGATTGTAAGTGCCCCATTATAGAACAATTGATTGATGCAGATTTGCCCATAGCAGAGAAGAGAGCTGAACTGAGCTCCCATACATCCTGAACAAATGTTGTAATAACTAAGATGCCTTGAGGATATGGTGTGGCATCTGTCCTACTGCCATCACTTCATTCTTCTCTAAACACAATACTTTGTTAGAAGCAAGGATTACAGGTGACAACCTTCAGGAGGAAGGTCTGGTATAAAGACCCAGATGGATAGAAAATGACTTCAAGTCCTAGTGAGAGGACAGGAGTTACCTTCGTCTTCAGCATTTTCAAGTGGCTGTTTACTAGTTATTTCTCAAGCTGCACCCATTTGCTGACTTTATGTTCAGATCCTGCGCTGAGGTACCTAGCCCTTACCAAGTTGTCTGAAAGCACATATGTTACTCAAAATCTTAGATAATAGTCAATTACCTTAAAAAGATGCAAGAGAGCATCTAACTTCTACGCTTTTTATTATTATTTAAATTTAGCCTTATTCTATTACTTTATAGAGAATAGTTGAAGTTGATAAACACCTCTGGAGATTGTCTAGTCCAACCTCTCTTCTCAAAGCAGGCTCAACTACAGCAGGCTGCTCAGGACCTTGTCCAGACAGGTTTTGAGTGTCTTCAAGGGTGGAGACTGCACAACTGTTGAGGTTTAGCCCCAGCTGGCAAATCAGCCCCACACAGCTGCTTGCTCACTCCCCCCTGGTGGGGTGGGGGAGAGAACTGAAGAGCAAAAGTGAGAAAACTTTTGGGTTGAGATAAAGAGAGCTTAATAGGTAAAGCAAAAGCTGCGAGTGGAAGCAAAGCAAAACAAGGAATTCATTCACTACTTCCCCTTGGCAGGCAGGTGTTCAGCCATCCCCAGGAAAGCAAGGCTCCATCACACATAACAGTTACTTGGAAAGACAAACGTCATCACTCTGAATGTCCCTCCTCTTCCTTCTTCCCTCAGCTTTATATGCTGAGCATGACATCATACAGTATGGAATATCCCTGTGGTCAGTCGGGGTCAGCTGTCCCAGTTGTGTCCCCTCCCAGCTTCTTGTGCATCCCCAGCCTCCTCGCTAGTGGGGTGGGGTGAGAAGCAGAAAAGACCTTGACACTGTGTTAGCACTGCTCAGCAATAACGAAAATGTCCCTGTGTTATCTACACTGTTTCCAGCACAAATCCAAACCGTAGCCTCGTACAAGCTACTATGAAGAAAATTAACTCTACCTCAGCCAAAACCAGCACAACAATCTGTTCCTGTGTATGACTGCCCTCACAGTAAAATATTTTTTCTTACGTTTAAGTGAAATTTCCAGTATTTCAATCTGTGTCTATTGCATCTTGACCTTTCACTGTATATTATTGAGAAGAGTCTGTCTCTGCCTATCAAGACCCATTAATAAGAACACATCCCCCTCACTGATCCTTCTCTTTTTGGGGATAAACAATCCAAACTCTCTCAACCTGCTCTTGTACAATGAATGCTCTAATTCTTTAATCATCCTTGTGGCCCTTTGCTGCACTGTGTCCAGTGTGTCTGGATCTCCCTCGTACTGGAGAGTGATATGAACATGTCACTATTGTACTCTCTTGTACTACCTCTTGTGGCAGCCCAACATGGGACACAGCACTCCAGATGTGTCTCACCAGTGTTGAGCAGACGGGAAGGATCACCTCCCTTGACCTGCTGGCAACAGTCACCCTGAGGCAACCCAGGAGGCTGATGGCTGTCTTTGCTACAAGAGCACGTTGCTGGCTCATGGTCACCTTGATGTCCAGCAGGACTCTTAGGTCCTTTTCTGCAAAGGTACTTTCCAGATGGTTTGCCCCCAGTCCATACTGATGCATGGATTTATTCCTCTGCAGGTGTAGGAGTTTGCACTTCCCATTTTAGTACTTCATGAGCTTAGTGTTTGTGAGAGACAAACATTGTATCCAAAGCCATCCTTCAGCACCGACATAATTTTTCAGGGTGCACATGAAGGTGACACCTCCAGAATCAAATAGGTCCACTGGCTAATGAAAAAATAGCCCTTCTGTAATACAGAGTTCCCTGTCACCCCGCAACCTCTTGTCCTTTCTCCCAGCACCCCTCAAAAAACTGCACCTAAAGCAAAAAATCCCAAAGGAAAAACCAATTTTACCAGCAAGTTCTCTAGCTAATCACAGATCTACCTTTAGAGCCTTCCAACGAAAATGTAATTGCTCCTTTTTGTAATTTACTTTTGTCCATTCTACCTTCTAGTACCCTTTCTTCTCATACCTTTTACATCTAAAATCCTATTTTAGAAGATAGAAACAGAATGTGTTTGATGACGAACCATGAGTTTCAGTTGACCAGAAAAGACACTGGAAATTTCAAGCCTCGTCTGCTCCTCAGCATATCAGTTCAGAGACAGCTTGTCTGCTTCTCCAAAAAAGTTCATTAGGTTCATAGGCTGCAGTTTGTACGCGATGATTTACAGTAAACCAGTAGTTTCTAATTTCCATTCTGGAAAGCGATGATTTGTTTGAGGGATTTCCTGGTTACACAAAGTTAGCTGCTTTCTGAAAGACAGCATAATGATACCAGAAACACCATTTAATTCCACTCTAAAGAGACAATAGTTGAACTGGCAAATGGGAGAATGCAAACAAATCACATTGTCAGTAAGTCTTATCAGGTAGAGATGAAAATTTTAGCTTTTTAAAATGCAGCTTTGCTTAGTTTGTCAAGATTCTTTTTTCCTGGGGAAATTTCCTACTATTTACTAATCAAACACATTGCTGTATTGTGAATTTAAGAATTCAAGTAGCAGCTTAGGCAGAGTACAACCGCACTCACTGCCCTATCACTGAGATGAGTTCTTAACAACAAACTTGAAAAATGTGTCTTGCCTCACCTTCAAACAGGACATTTCATCAAAAAGCTCTAGATCTTTACAGAAAAACCATTAACAATTCATGGTTCCAGTAGAAACTAAGGCAACGGGAGACATCGAAACAATTGTCAAAGAGCTGCTCACAAAATTTGTTGGCTTCGTTAGCAACAGAAGTCAGATCTCAGAACGCAACCCTGTACTCTACCTCCAGACAATACCTCCTCTTTTTTTTTTCCTTTCCTTTTCAGTGATTTACATTCATAGGTAAATTCACAGGTGTCTTTGAAGTGCACTCCCTGAAAGACAGGATCATGCAGTTGTCAGACCTGCAACCATGCTTTGGGTAGTTGCTGAGTATATATACAGACATGTATAGGATACCTTGATTTCTCTCTCCTAGAGAACTCAGCGCAGGGAAACTAACTGATACAGGACTGAAAAAGACCAGAAGTGACAAAAAAAAATTAGGTCTTTGTGACTTCACACTTCTTAACAGCTGTAGGATGTGTAAGTTATCAAATTGTGGTATGTCATTGAAAGAAAACTAATAAAAGGAAATCAGAACAAAAAAAGACAAAACAGAATAAATTCCCAAACAAGTAATTTATTCTTTCCTTACTTTAAATTTGTTGTAAAAGAATTATGTATGTTATTGGTTATGTATCAAGAGCAGGTTTCTCTGGACACTTTGGAACACGTACTGAATTCAGTGTTCTTTTCACTTCAATACACAAAATTAAACTAGACCTAATGCACCACAGATCTGATTAATAATTTATGTAATCTCCAAGACAGATATTTGCTCATAGTTATGATTTCATATCCCTCTTATTCTTTATCTGTCTACTGTAATGAAACTAATTTCCCATATTTGGGTTTATTTCAGGTTTGTTTGCTGTTTCATGTTGCTTCTTTCCTAATTTTTAAAAATAACTCACCTT
The DNA here is from genome assembly GCA_013398225.1 of Steatornis caripensis. NCBI lineage: Eukaryota > Metazoa > Chordata > Aves > Caprimulgiformes > Steatornithidae > Steatornis > Steatornis caripensis. The sequence goes on along the minus strand of VZSC01013675.1, from coordinate 30,078 downwards.
CTTAAATTATCCATATACAAGTTAGTTATTTCTGTCCTTGCTGTCAAATTCAGTATATTGCATCACTGTAGCTCAGGTAATGACTCACTTTGGAATGATTTCGCAATTTGCTAAACTCCAGACACTTTCAATAATACCATTCCAGATACCCCCAATTTTTTTTCTGAACCAGTGAAGGTTGCTAAGTGACAGAAATGTACTTATCTACCACATCAGTTGTAGGCATTTCAGTGCAAAGAAACAATCTTACACACCCACATCATGAAAATAAACATTTTATTAGTACATGCTACAAGGAGCTGTAGTTTATTATAACCCAATCTTAGTTCTGATATTTTGGTTTCTTGCACATCAACAGTAAAGTGTTTTTTTTTTTTAATCTCATGATTCTAAGGATCTAAGTGAGAATACAGTAATTTTACAAAAGTTAATTTCATCTGTTGGTCATCTATAGCTAGTATTTCTTGAAAATACAGCAGAAACATTTTGATAGGCTATTATATCGGTGCCAATTTTTTATAAAAACTGCAGACTTGCCTTTGACACAAAGTGGTATTAAAGTGCATCTTTAAATGTTTCTCCTTCATGTTTTTTCTGCATTTTAGTGTAAAGTCTATAAATAATATTTGCTCAGAATGATAATGTAGATGTTGTGACAACACATCAATTCTACAGACAGGTATAAAAATGTTTTGTATTGGCAGCGTATTTCCACTGTCACTCTCTTGCTTTTTTAGTTTGGCTTTGCAAATAATTGGATAGGTTAACATAGCTGTCAGTGAACAACTTTACGTATTTTGTTTGATGTGGTGAGGATTTCCCATAAATTATCAAAGATTTAATGTTAAATCAAAAATACATACAGCTTTTCAACCTGCATCTATTTCAAACTATCTATAATGTCATTAGCAGGCAATTAAAGTTAGACCCACCCCCATCAGCTAAATTAATAATGGCTAGAAAAAAACCACTACCAACTGGTAGCTTGAATCTGTCACAGAAAGATCAGTGAAAAGGCACAGTCTGCAAGTTAACACATCATAGCTATAGGTTTGCAATAACCAACAAAAGCGGTGAGAGCACCTGGCACATAGACAATATAATGCAAAAAAGCAACAGGACTTAGCTTTGGTCACTGAATGGTCAACAGTTTCCCCTCTAAATACATATTGACTAAGAATTAAGAGAATTGTGTACAGTTCTTAAGGACATTAACTGTTACTGACCCTGAAAAAAAGGCTGTTGCATGAACATGTACCAAAATCTCTCTCTAAGTACCCTGTAAATAAATATTTTTACTGAAATGCTGGGTGAGAACTAAGTTCCTGATCTCATAGCTTCAGATACATGCAGTTTTCTGCCTCTTAGACTCAAATATGATTTCTGTTATTGAAGGACTGAACTCACTCTCTAAATTATAATTTGACAATTAAACCGGCATGCATCTACACACTCTGCCTCTCTTCCTTTCACTTTCTTTGTCACAAGTACAATCATTTCCTGCTTGATGCGAACCAATAGCAAGACCTTCCCTATTAAATAGATGGACTATATTATGGACACTAAACAAGGTATTAAACAAATCATTGAGGTATGTGTCTAATTTAAACCTTATTTTCAAACATGGCCTAAGATTAGTAAATACAAAGATATTAAATCTTTTCTCAAAATCTAACTAAAAATATTTGGGCTTTTTAACTATGAATCCGGATCACCTGACCAGTCTCCACTGATCCCTTCTTCTCAAGGAAGATGGAAGAAAATTGCAATTACTTTACATTTTTTCCTATACTTGCTATGGTTGTTAAAGAGGTGCTATGGATTGTTATAAAGAGACATATAAAATCTTTTAACTACTTTGTTGAAAAAGTAAATGTTTAACTGAAGTTGAGGAGCTTACTTTCTCAGTATTAAGCTCCACTGCTCTTCCTCTGAAAATTCTGTTGGGTAAAACAAGCTGATGTTACATAGTTCTTGCACATAATTCGTGCTTTTAACATTGGAAAAAAAAATTGATGCTATTCTTTTACATCTATTTCACTTACATTTATCTCAAAATTAACAGATCTAAATAATTATGTCCATTCAGAGATTATTCTGTTCTTGCTTTAAAATCAGCATTTAGAATAAATGGAAGCATTTTACATTATCTAAAGCCAAAATTCAGTTGTTGGCTTGAATATTATTGGTTGGTAATTCATTACGAAGTACACTGAATCAGTGTACTGCCACAGAATTTACCCACTTTTTACTTAAACCTTCTCTTTTCAAAGTAAATAAGCAAAGTCAAAAAGAACGGAAGGTCTCTCTGCAAAGATCTAAAGAATGTTACCTTCCTTCTGCCACGTGCATGCTTGATGCTAAATGAATGTTAGGATTTATTCTCTGTAGGCTGCACCTGTAATAGAGGTCAGCATCACTGCACAGGCTTTACAGGTCTGACATCCCAGCAGAAAGCAGCGGTGCGTATACACATAATGGACAAACTGTCTGACACATAGATACAGCATACAACAGGCTTCAAGCTACACCTGTTTCTAGTCAATAGAAACATTTTGCTTGTGATTTCAGTTGGAGCAATGGCACAACCTATCTCAATAAACAGCTTAAATATTATTTTAATTCTCTTGTAGATATTAAGTCTTCCAACAGCAATGGCAGAACAAGAGAATTGCGTCTTTGATTTTATGGGAATAAATCTGATTTCTGACAAGATTATTTCACTTTGATATACAGCCTTTAACTTGGGCTTCTATTTTCTTGTCTGCTTTCAGACACCGGTCCATGAGTTTAATCATTGTTTCTACATCTCTGCACACACAAAGGTCTGAATACTAGGAATTTCTTGCGAGATGAGGGAGGTATTAAAGGCAGAGGCTTCACACATTTTCCTTGAAAATCAATGTGAAAGGGACATGTCAAGAAAGAGGCAAGCAAATTAATTTAAGATCACATTCTGCCACTTTCTCATTGAGTAGGATTTTACTCTGTGAGTAATATCACTCTAGGGTGAGGTACTCTTCAATACAAGGCAGTGCAGAACAGCTAGACCATTACTGGGCATCAACATACACCTGCAGAACAAATCAGCAGTGACTTAGATTTTTAAAGAGTAGTTTTAAGTCTTGTCTTTGACAACAAAATCAGAACGTAATGTTTGAAAATCTTTCTTCATATAAAATACCTTATGTAAAACTATGACAAGTAGATGTAGATAGAAACACAAAGGCCCCAGATAGGTGGTCCTTGTGTGTGGTTCCTTACTTTCTGAGTAACTGAGTCATTCTCCGACACAAGAATTAACTTGGTCTCAAGTGAACAATGTCAGTTTTCAGAAATAGCAAAGCAATACTTCAGTTTCTGCATCAAGCTTTAGGCTTTATTTAGGTGAAGAGTAATCATGACTCCCACTCCTCAGACTGAAAGCTGGACATATCTCTAAGGGAAATCCTCTTGTATAACCACAACTGTAAGATTTACGATATAAAGATGTAAGATGTAAGATTTATGATATTCTATGGACTATACTGGAAGGTACAGCAGCATATATACTGTTGCAGCTATCCTTTGTGGCTTTAAAGTCTCTTAATCTATACATCATACTATGTATCTCTATGTATCAAGATACTCATGCTTCTTCTTAGTAACAGTTAAAATATGTTATTCAACTGTATATTCAATACTCACAGCTGTAATGGAAATAAAATTTTTTTCATACATACAGAAAACTGCTTAATTTACATGTTAGTCCTGGAACTGCAATGAACAGCAGCACATCATGCTGAGGCATTTTTGTTGCTTAATAACTTATTTACATTTGTTCTGGGAATAGGAAATCTGAAAGTCCTATTTTTTAAAAAAAAATCATTATGCACTAGTACTTTACAACATCAAATTGAACTAATACTTCAGGATACCAAAAGAGCTACGGAATTTATACTGACTGACTTACAAAGAAAATCTAATGTTTAAGTCAGGGATAGAAGGTGTTACAAAGATTTAGTCGCTAAATACAAAATAATAATAAAATGCTCTTTTCAATTATGTGGAGAAGAAAAAGGCTTAGCATGTTGCCTTAATGCTTGAGTTGTGCTCTATTCTAGATTTTAAATATAATAGAAAAGAAATTCCCACTGAAAATAAGGGAGAAGAAAGGTACATTTTGGAAGGGGGTGTTGTGCAAGCACCCAAATGATAAAGCTCCATGTCTGTGAAGCATACTTGAACACATCAGCCTACTGCCCTACGAGGTCAGGATGCAAACTACTCTGGTAGAAAATCAGATCTGAAATCAAAGAGATTACATTGACAATGTCTTCATGGTGTAAAACTGAACTTAGTTCTAAGTATTTAGCCAGGTGCAGCTGTACTAAAAAAGTCTTGCAAATAATGCATCGCTCACATACAATTTTAAGTCCAGTTATTTAAGTGGCAAACAATCAGACAAGCCTAGAGCTACTGAAGGAATCTGGATCTACTTTTCATGGTATTTTCATTATGCAAGCAAAACATAGGAAGAGACGACTGGGACATTTTGTGACCAAGCTCCTCTTCCAGTAGCCAGTCCTGTCTGTACTCGGAACGTGACTACCTCCTGCAGAATTTAAAGTATTAATTCGAGGACATTGCTATGGAGACTCCGAATGGAAAAGCTCAACTACCCGGTCTCTCTTAAAACATTTCAGGTTTTTATTATTACCTGGCTATGGGCACACACGTGAAGTGGAGCCCTCTAAATTGGGTTTCACATCGGCGTGTCCCTGCCACTACAGCGACAGAAACTGCGTGCCACCAGTCCCTGTAAGGACCGCAGACGAAGACAGGAGGAGGAATGTTTCCATTAACACCTATGGCCGTCTGCAGGCACAACACACACCGTGGGGACTTCGAGCCGCACCGTGCAGGTGAAGGGGCGGGAAGTGCTTCCCCGGGCCACCTCTCCTTCTGCCAAGACTCTGGCTCGGCCACGAGCAAAGCTCCTCGAGGGGGCGCCGGGCGGGCACCGCACAGCCTCCCCTCCCCTCCCCTTCCCCGCCCTGCGGGGAGGCGCTGGGGCCGGAGCCGGAGCCGGCTCTACGCCTGCAGAGCCACGGAGCTCGTCCCTCTCCGCCCCTGGGCCCCTGCCCGCCGCACGGCCCCCTCCGACCCCCGTCCCCGGCAAGGCTGGGAGCTGCCGCAGCGGGGACACCCGCCCCCCGCCGAGGGTTAAACTCGCCGCTCGCAGAGTCGCACCGGGGCGGGGGGCGAGCGAGCGAGCGGGGCGCGGCGCCGGCAGGCAGGCAGGCAGGCAGGTGCGGGGGCGATGTGCGCCCGCGGGGCGGGAGCGCTCCTCCGGCGGGGACGCGCAGGTGGCGCGGCGCCGGGGGAAGGACCGCTCCTTGCGCTCTTCACCTGTGGGCGTGACCGCCGTCCCCCTCCTCCTCCTTTTCCCCCTCCTCCTCCTCCTTTTTACTTGAAGGGCCGGCGCTGCTCTAGCGGCAGAGCCTAAGAGCGGAGCTGGTGGCGCACAGACAGGAGACCCGCCGCCGAGCCTCCTCGTAAAGTGTCCCGCCTGCCGCGGATCCGGCTGTCCTTCGCGCCTCCGCCCCGTCGAGCCCGCAGGACCGGCCGGGAGGGGAGATCAGGCTGGACTCGCCGCGGGGGACGGGGCGCCTCTCTGCTCGGCGGGCCGGGCTGTCCGTCTCCTCCGCCGTCCTCAGCCGTTGGCGGGCACCGCCGCTCCCCCGCGGGTGCTGGGCTCGGGCGCGGACCGCCTTTGCCCCGCGGAGCTGCCAGGCGGAGCCCTCCCCGGCGGGCGGCGGTGGCCGCCGGGCTGCCCTCGCCCCTCCGTGCCCGCTGCCCCTGCGGCCATGCTGCCCTGGGCTGGGAGGCGGTGGCGGCCTGAGCGGGGCTCGCCCTAGAGCGGCGGGTGGGCCGGCGGGGGAGGCCTCCCCGCGCTAGCACCGCCCCGGCCCGGGCTGCGGCCTGCTGGGGTCGGCCTCCCGGGGCAGGGGAAAGGACAACAATCGAAGCAACTTAGGCGAATTTAAAAAAGGGAAGAAAATAATTAAAAAGGGGCTTGTTTGTGGGACATCAAAGCTCAGCACCACGTCAGGCGTCTGAGGTCCAATAAAACCCACGACGCTAGTGAATCGTCTCACCACAGTAACGAGAGGAAAGCTGGCTGCGGCCACTGCACTGAAGACCTGCACGCTTTAGAGTTGCCTTGGCATCTGGCTGAAAGATGATTCCTGCAACAGGACTGTGTTGCTGCTGATGAACCACGACGTCGTTGGAAGATGCCTTCCTTGAGGATTACACGTGGAGAAAGGCCATCAGTCGAGGGGAGAGCTGGCTGGTGAAACTGTCTGACTTTCCCCCCCCAACTGGGGAAGTGGCTTCAATGGCTCCATCTCCCAGGAGAAGCAGTAGGAAAGATGCCAACGCCTTGCCAAGCATGTCCTCAACTTTCTGGGCTATCATGATCCTGGCTAGTCTACTAATCGCTTACTGCAGTAAGTACATGTTTGTCCCGGTGCTTTTGCTGGGTGTGAATGTGCACCCTTCCCGTCCGAGGTAATACCTCTGGCAAAGACCAAGCCCTGAAGCTGGCAGGTGTAGGTACTGTGACTTAGCCTTAGACTTGCCACCTCGACGCTTCTCCCCTCCCCGACTCCCCCATCGTAAAGCAGATAGACTAACACTTTAATACTGGTGCTTTTTGGGAGCATGAGGTGCCCTTAGGTTGTAGATGTGGCATTTCCAGTCCAAACAGNTAATCTGTTCACTTGCCACCTCGACGCTTCTCCCCTCCCCGACTCCCCCATCGTAAAGCAGATAGACTAACACTTTAATACTGGTGCTTTTTGGGAGCATGAGGTGCCCTTAGGTTGTAGATGTGGCATTTCCAGTCCAAACAGAAACATCTTTTGGATCTTGGGAACAAACTTTTCAGTGGTCGTAAGGGTGATCCGCTGTTTGCTGTTTATTATCAGATGTTGCCAGCTCTCTCCCAGACTACTTCCTCCACGTACATACTCTTCTACCCCTGTCCGCCTTCCAGGATGCTATTTTGCTTATGTTCATTTCTTTAGGAAGCACATACTTAGTCAAGTGACAGATGTCTTAACATCACTGGGATTGTACGTGATTCTCTGACTCTGAAATTGCATTGGAACAGCCTGGCACTTCCTTAACATATCCTCAACAGTTTAGTAAGCCCATGCTATCAGTTTTAGTGCTGCATCACAGGTTATCAGTAGAGTTTTGTATATTCTTTTTCAGGCTTGATAGATTGCCCATTAATCACACTGAATTGAAGATATGGTATCTGTAAGAATAAAGTGCCTGGTCTATTAATGCTTTTAAAGGCCTTTATTTTTTCTGGGGTTTTTTTTTTTTTTTAGTTCTCACAGAGAGTAATTTTCAAGCAGTTATGTAGTGTAAATACAGTTAATGCCCATACTTCTGGGGAGTACGAGTTAGTCCATAGTACCAGAGTGGGAATCTTTCGAAGAGAATAGAAAAAGCAGTTTCTGTGCAATAATAAAATAATATGTAATTTATTAGGAGGGACCTGCGCAACTTTGCCAAAACGTATCTACACTGTATTTTCTCAACCTGAGCTGAATGTGGTCTGTAATTTACCCATAGTGTGTATTCCTTTCATTAGCTGTAGCGTAAAAGACTTTGCACTAGGCTTGTCTTGTTGAGCTGTAATAGGTGTAGGTTATGATGAATAGGAAATGGATTCTGGTTTTCAGGAGCATGCCTGCTGCATTTCTTAACCCTCTATTCCATTACCTCCAACCATACTATAGTCTAAATTTTTCAGTGGTTTGGTTTTTTTCTGAAACAAGATTATAATTGGCTAATAGAACCTTTAATTCACTTCTTTGCATGTTACAGAGACTCTTCATACTGACAACAGTGAAAGAGGCTTATTCTAAAATGAATAACATATTTTGTAATTATTTTTTGTGACATAGCACATTTTGCATTACACTTCTCATAAAAATTCATATCAAACAGGTGACACTTTTAAATAATTTCATTTTGTACATAATGCCATATTCAATGCGCTAATATAGAGGGTATACTGAACAACATACTTAGATATACAAGCATTTATGTGCATACTGGGAGATAAGTGACTTAGTAAATGCGTATTACAGGATGAATAGTTCAAGTGTAAAGGGAATTAAGCTGGATATTAGTAACAGGAAATATTTTATTAAGTTTGTGCTAGAAATGTCTAGAGGGTCCCAGACTTTTTATGAGAAGATATGAGTTCTTCTGTGCAAATATCTTCTAGCAGTATAGCCTCAGAAAGAGTTAACTGTAAACTCTGACACCTTAAAAATTATTTGTATTCAACAGTGTGAGGTTTGACAGTGTTCTAAGGAATTAAGTTGTCCATTTGAATTGTTATGTATTGTTTATTATTTATTTTTTGCATTGTTTACTGATGCTGAATAATGCAAATGTTAGCTGATAATATGAAGGCAATTTCTGTTGTGATTTAAATGACCAGTTTCTAATTAGTTCTCTCAGTCAGTGTAGATGATGTTCCTCAAACATGTAGTATGCTCTTCCTTCCATATAGTGCTGAAAAGCACCATGCAGTTTAAAATATGCGGTGTCAAAACACTCCACCATTTATGTAATGTTTCACTGATTTGACAACTGCAATTCCAAATGTTAATGAAGCACCATGAACATTTTCTCTAGCGGTACTATTTGAAAAATTGCAAAAAATGTTTTTTCTCTGTGGAAAAGGTGAAGATGTTTAAAAATCAAAGGAAAAAATGTGAAGTTATTTCTAGGTAAAGTAGTACTGCAAATTATATGAATACTTTAAAAAATAGCCTAGGGTTTATTCAGTCTTTTTTTCATCTGATGCCTTATTTTTTGAAGAAAATTGTGAGGGGAGGGGGTCGTGGTGGGATGGGCTCAGTTATGTTTTAAGGATAACAACCTTGCCGTACTGCTTTTGAAGTAAAAGAAAAGAACTTGACAATGTAAGGTGTTCTGCATTTTTGCATATACCTTATATACAGGTACATGTTGTGTATTTTTCCTTACACCTTGTATTCAGGTATGTGGAAGGATACCAACTTAAAACTGTGATTCCAAGCAGTCTTTTTTTTTTTGTTTGTTTTGTTTACAAAAAATAAGTGAATACGTTATTAAAGTAATCACAGGAACCTCCTATCTGATTATCTCTCACTGTATCATTTTACTACATTTACATCAAACCCTGCAGCTCCAAGAAAAATCAGAACTTTTACGTATTTCCATCTTTTTAGCACAATAAAAAAACCTTTTGATCTACTTTGTTTATTTTCTATTTTAATCTATTGGTCACATAAAGTTTATTCCTGAATCAGTTATATGCGTGTTTCTTCCCCTTCCTCTAATTACTTTGTGAATCTTTGTTTCTGGGAATGTATTTGTTGTATAGTAGTGATCCCTAATCCTGGGAGCAACCAGTAAACACCATATTCTGAGTTTCACTTGTCAGATAAGCATATTTATAAAGCATGTTCTGGATGTATATGTACACTCCATTAGACTTTCATTTATACTTTAATTTCCAAAGCCCAGTTATGTTCTCTTTGACGTGGTAAAATTATAAATGGATCACTTTTTCTTTCTTAAATGTTTAAATTATACTTAGGGATAGTGGCTCCATCCTATGGTAGAAGAGAAAGCTGCATCAAATCAATTAGGTTAGTTGCTATAGTGATACATATAATGTAATATTCTCCTCCTGATGAAAAACGGTTTGATTTGGTAGGTTCTCAAGAGGAGAAGACAAAAATGAGGTAGTAGAAATATGTTGTTTATAGTCCTTGGTGTGACCACCAAGGAGTTTACTTACCGGAAGCACCAGTAAATGTGAAAACAGTCTCAGAAGACCATGCTGGTAGAGGGTGACCACCTTCAGTGGCAATTCAGAATTAGAGGAGTTGTGATATTTTTGAATCACAGAAACACGTTCATAATATTTGTTTAATGAACAGTAGTAGACCAGAGAGAAGCACTGGTTTTCTCTTGTTCTGTAACAGAGATTTATGTTTTTCTGTGTTAGAAAGTTTGAACAAATTAAGGAATTTTTCTGTGGTATCACAGCTGCATGCTGCATCAGAAATCTAAATAACATGTTTTTGAGTCAGAATTAATTCGTAGCGCATTTATTCAGTGGGCTTTGCTGTAAATACTGAGGTACTTTTTATATGTAAATGGTGACTTTTAAACAACATTTGATTCAGCTTTAGCAAAGTTGTGGCTCTTATGAGCTTTTAGGTTTCCTTGTTTTATACTGTTTTGTAAGCATAAGGAATAGAACATTAGACCTCTGTGGTGTTACAGGTTTTTCTGTTCTGTTAAGGTAATACTTCTAAGGGCAAGCAAATGGATTTTTTTGAAAGGAGCTGCCAAAACTGAATGGTACTTGGACACTTCACCTTCTTGTTTCAAATATTGTGTATGGAAGAGAGCAATATGAAGCCCAATATTTATGCTGACTAAATGGTGATAGTACTAGGAAAAAAAGAATCCAAAACTCCAAATCACAAGATATTTTCTGCAAGTAAGTCTACAGTTCTGCATTGTAAGTGCAAGTTCTTTCACAGTAATAAGAAATGGAAAGAGTTCTCCAAATTCATTGTGGTTTTGGCTTGCGGAATGCAAAATAAGATCATTGTAATGATGAAATACCGATAGGTTCTATTAAATGGCTGATTCTGCAGTCTACCATTTGAATCTGTGGAATTTGTTGAGCAGAAAAATCAAGCCCTTAGCATAAATGAAAAAAAAGTCTCTAAGATTTTTGCATGGTACCATGCAAAAAAAATGCAGATAATTCCCATGAAAAATGTTATATTGCCCTAACCTTAAATTGAGATCCTGTTGTTATACATCGGGTGGACACTGCTCTTCTGAGTAATGCATGTTTATTGTCCTGTTCTGGAATTGCTTTCTGTCTAGAAGACACAAGCTACTATGGTTTCTAGGTCTTAATGTTCCCTTATGCTATTTGAGACTGCCAGCAGGGATGACAATTAGCTGTGATTGTCGCCTGGACACCTCTCCAACAGGAGCTACCATATCATCATGCATAGGCTACCAAACAGCTGTTAGATGATAAATGGTCACTGCTGATTTATGTTGGATGCAAACAAGTCGCCTCTGAATGAAGGCCTATTGCTCCTGTTAATGATCCTATATCATTCAATCACTTTCTCTGTTTTTTACAAATGAAAGAGATTTTTTTTTAATCTGTTCAAACTGGTCTGTAATTTTATTATGTTTTCCGCAAGTATTGCCGTGCTTGTATTTTTCCCAGACTCTGCAGAATAAATGTGACATACAATGCAACTGTCATTATTCAAACTTTTTTCAGTCTAGTTTGTGTATAGAAATAAAAAATAATGCTTTTATGACATTAAATAAGAAAAGCAAGATACTAAATTTTTTATCTGTCTATAAACATCCCAGCTACTCCTTTTAAAGAAGGTTCATTTTTTGAATTAAAACTAGGGCTTTGAACTTAATGTCCTCTACAACATACTACCTGTCAATGGGAGTACTAACTGGCATGGAGACTGTCTCACCAGTTATGTTACAGTCTGTCCAGATGACGTATTACATACAAGTTGTTGGCGTCAACATAAGAAATGTCTTCTTATTTCTTTTAATGTTGAATTCAACCCTTTAAGGCTGAGTAAGCACCATTTATTATTTCTCAGATGTATTTGAATTCTGATAACTCTTTCTTCCATTACAAGTATAACCACTGATATAGATGGATATAACAGGAAACAAGTAGGGAGGTAGAACTATAAAGAAATAGATAATTTCAACTAATTGTGTGGCAGAGGAACCCCATGTCTTTCAGCAGTGTTGATAGGAGACAGATTGAGACCTCTTTGACTTGTCTTTTTTCTCTGTTTATGTAATGTACTGTTTTGTTTCCATATACTATGGGAACAGTTTTGGGAGCATGGAGTAGAGGCCCATTGCTTTGGACAAGTGTGTAAACGTGGGCTAGATTGTGTCTTCTTTTACTGGGCCCCCTTAATTTTTCTTTGCGTAGTGACTCCATTGAAGAAGTAGTAGTAGGTCCTTCACTGAAATTAACCCTATGGGTGGGTATTTTCCCACTCATTCTTCTCCACTGGAAGTTGGGGGTATGAAATATCTCAGTTTTTAGATGTAATTTAGTGCTTTCTTAGTGAGTGTTCTAACCTTAAGGCTATTATCTGAAAAAAACACATCGACAGCTAGTCCAGCATCTGGCATTCCAAATAATGTTTATTAGAAGTATGCCTTGAATGTTGTCAGTAAGTCGAAAATGCACTTGGATACTGATCTATGTACAGAAGTGTCAAATACATAGGCAAATGTAGATAGCATTGATTAATCTCAGTCTTCCTGGTCTGCATGTTCTTTGTTGCTAAATTCAAACCAGAATGTTTTCATCCTTAGGCTCATATTTAACTAGGTGTGGTGTTCCACTGTTGCGCTGGGCATTTGTTTAGGTGCTTTTTTTCCTCTGCTTAAATGGAAGTTTAACTGCTTTTTGCACAGATGGCTGGCAGAATTACTTATTGGAGATGTTTTGGGATGTATCTTCATGGATATGCTTTTATGTTAGTCGTGCAAATATGAAAGTGTTATGCAATGACTACTTGAAACAATATGAACCATATTTAGAGTATGTTTTCCAGTATTTTTGCTGTAGAGGTTTATTTCAAAGGTTTTGTGCATGTTTTTCAATAAATGGCCTTTGGCTGCAATACAGGAATCGCATGTGTAATGGTAGAGGTTTTTCCATATGTGTGATGAAAGACTTTGTGGGCTGGGTCTTATTTTGATCTCTGGATAAACTGCTCCTTTGGACACCTTTCTTCAAACACTTGAATAGTCTCAGATAACAGGAAAGTATCTTGTTTAACTTTGGGATGTGGAGCATAACTGACTGTTTTTCAAAGGAGTCTCTCTGCAACAGGCCCTTTGGCTCTTTCTGGAGGAACAGTTAGTTACTCAATATCATTCGCAGTTTTGCATCTCCTAGCACTTCTTTTAAGTGCCTGTGGCCCAGTACAGCAATAAGGAAGTTACTTCTCTAGAACAAAACGTTATTTATTTTGCCAAACGGTATACTGCTGTTGGAGAAAACATGAACTATATCTAGAGAGACCTCTAGCTACTATTTTTCCTCTGATCACAATTCCCTTCAAAACCGTAGGCTGATATGACTTATTTTTAATTTTGATGTTCTTTGCCTCATTCTCTTGCAGCCTGAGTTAGCACATCCTTGTCTCTAAGAACCCTCCACCACTGGCATCTCCTACTCTTCCAACAGGAAGAGTGTTTTAGCAGGGCAGGATCTTAGGATATTTTTAGGGTCACATACCTGGCAAAATAAAGCTTCCTTCTTTCTTTGCCTGTGACTGAAATTAGTGCTTTGAGCTATGACCCTATTGTTTGGTTTGGTGTTTTGAAGTTCCAGAACTGGGGCTGTCTCTGGTTTGGTTTTGTGTGGAGGGTAGTTCCAAAATGTTGTTAACAGATGTGCTCTGTTTGTATTTTGTCTAACAAAAACTGAATAAAAACCCAGAACAGAATGCCTAGGAGACTGGTAACATTTCAAATGGCAAGTTATGTTGGTTGGATTGATTCCTGATGTTTCTTCTGTGGTAGAGTAGAATTGTAGTGACCAGTTGTATTCAAGCACTGCAGTAGAACTTGCTGGTTCTGTTAGCTGACAGAGCTGCATCATGTGAGGGAGAGGTCCTTAATTCTTACAGAAATGACAAATTACTACATATGAGAAGGAAATTTTTGGTTTTGATCTATCAAAACGTAAAAGGGAATTCTTATTGTGTTCTTGTTAATCACAGTGTAATTTATGGTGGCTTTTACCTTTGCTCTTAGAAGTCTTTCCTCCCTCCCTCCCTCCTCTCCCCCAGTTATCTTAGGACTCTGTTGACAAATGTCTTCTAAGACATGGTACTCTGACAATAAGAGATACTGCTAACCCCAAGTGTTTGTATCACTTTGATACTCTCAGATGTCTGTATCCCTTTTAGAGGAATATTTAATTTTTCCATTGAAATACACCAGTGCAAAGTTTGGCAGAACAGTTTAGCCAGATTATAGAAGTAGATTTAAGCTAAGCTCTTGCATTTTTCATTAAATTATTCAATTGCAGGCAGAAATGTTGAAATGCTGTGGGAACAATGACTTCTGGTACTTCTTCTGGCAGATCCCCAGAGGAGGGCTACAAAAATGTTCAGAGGAATGGAGCACCTCTCCTGTGAAGAAAGCTTGAGAGAGTTGGGGTTGTTCAGCCTGGAGAAGTCTCTGGGGAGACCTTATAGAAGCCTTTCAATATATGAAAGGGACTTAAAAGAAAGATGGATGTTTTACCAGGGACTGTAGTGACAGGGCAAGGGGCAGTGGTTTTAAACTGAAAGAAGGTAGAGTCAGACTGGACACAAGGTAGAAATTTTTTATTATGAGAGTAGTGAGGCACTGGAACAGGTTGCCCAGAGAAATTGTGGATGCCCCATCATTGGAAGTGTTTGATGCCAGACTGGACAGGGCCTAGAGCTACTTGATCTAGTGGGATGTCAGGCACATTGGATTAGATAATTTTTAAAGGTCCCTTCCAACATAAACCATTCTATTAATTTTATTCTCTTCCTTTCAATTAAACTAAATATGAGTGTAACAGATACTGTGAGAGGTTACCTGTTACTGATAGCATTCTCTGATGTTACTTAAAGGGTTCACCAGTTTCTTGGTTTTTGAACCAAAATGGATTTTATGTTTAGGTATAACTTGGACATACACTTTTCTTCTGTGCAACCTAAAATAAATGTGACTGTTCCTATTATTTTTTTATATAGTGAATGAATTCCAAAGTAGTTCTGTACATAGGCTGGAATCGTAAAAATATAAAATTATTTTCCAGTTTGAACTAATCTAATAGTCTGAGTTAATTTTCAAGATCATTTTATTGAAAAAAATCAAAGGTGTTCCAGAACTTTTTCAGTATACACTGTCAGTACTGCTTTATTGAACATTCATTTTAAGATGAGAGTATATATATATTTATATATGTGTGTGCTCAGTAAAAAGCACATCAATATTTAAAATAAAACTGAGAGGCTTTAAAAATTCTTCTGAATGTTACTTACAGGTCGTAATTTCCCGGAAATTACCTGCTAAAAGGCATTTGACCTAACATGTCTTTGTATATCCTCATACCTGGAATAATTCTTTTAAGATATAATTTTAAAGAATTTTCATGGATGTTTTCCTTTTAACTTATCAGCTCCAGGCAGAAAAAAACAAACCTATGTTGTGGAACTCAGATCCTGTTGGATTAAAAGAAATGGCTGACAAACAGTTTCAGTTCCATCTGAATAGGACTGGTCTTTCCTTCCTTTAGATTTCTGCAGTATTGTCATCTATATTTACCATATCTCCTTTTAGAGTCAACGGAAACACATTTTTACAGTGCAGTTCATGTGACGTCTTTGACGTATATGGTGTAGTTTGAGGTAATTTGTGCTGCAGAGGTGCTTGTCTTTGTCTTTTCTCTAATCGACTAAAATGCCTATTAGACAACTAGCTAAGATTTTAACATGTATGGTATCACATGAATCCAGTCCTTTTTTTTTTTTTTTTACAGCATCTTTAGCATGTTGCTTGTTTCATTTTCAAGGCCTACACTTAATATTCAATTGTTTATGCCAAGTAACTGGTTCAGTATTTCTGTAGGGAAGAAAAAACATGGAAAAATAGACTTACGATACAGATTCTTTAAGACCATAGGTCGAGATATTAAATTACTGCGGCAAAGGTTTTGCACAAATTGAGGGATGTCGTTGGCATAAATTACAAGGATCTTCTGAAGACATCTTTGCAAACAGCTTGTGTCCCGAAGGATTTTTGCAATGTGTTTTGTCTTATTGTAAATTCTCCAGTTTCATTGCCAGTATTTTCACACTCTGGGCACTCTAAAAATACTATCTTTCCCCAAAAAGTTGGAAACTAGGTGAATTTTAGATGAGCGTACCAAAGGTTATCAGGTTTTGCATTCTTTTTCTCATTTTTTTAAGCCTCTTCCGTACAGAAAAATATCAAACACATTTGCACCATGCAATATTTTATAGTGTGTTTAATACATTTGAATCGCCTTCATCTACTAGTGATTTAGGTAAGAAAAGGTTTAAAGGTGAACAATGTATACATATATAAAAGAAGCTGCAGGGGCAAAGAAGACTACAAATGCTTGTCTGGAATATAAGAGCAGGTAAGAATTGCACTGAGCATTGAAATGCCACCCTCTCAACTCCTCCTGCCCTTCCTTCTCCGTTCACATGGAAAATAAAAGCTATGTATGAAAAAAGGATTATGTTATGTGGTTATTTTGGTGGGATATTGGGCTTTATGACCCAAGTAGTTCCTCCAATTTTATATTCTTCAGTTTAAGTGCTGTTTTTACAGTCCTTTTCATCTGGAGAGATCTGTAGTCTTCTATACCTCATTCTTTTATCAATATGTTTTTGTTCAAGGAATATATTGTCGCTTGTCACCTTTTCCAGTGGTATATATCTTCATGAACATTTTTTGTCCAACAGCTGCCCAAATGTTGTTGTGCTGCCTGTATTACCTAGAGATCTCTACCTTAATCCTGTCTATAAATGTAATTATTTTCTAATATAATCTTTTTTACAAAGCCTTACCTGAGAGACTTTTTAACAGTTTGTGGTGTTATATGGGCTCCCTTTCCCATACTTTTGCACAGTTCTGTAAAGTGCTCCTGTGAACTCTTAGGGCGGTAACAAGTTGCGTGAACTGCCACTTGTAATTACAGCAAATTGATTTGAGGAGAATTTCAGATACAATTCCAAAGAATTAGTTTTAAACCAACTTATAATATTTGAGTTTGTGGCATTTCAGAAGTAATTCCTGTGAAACAGCTTAATGCTTATCTTTTTTCATTTTGACATTTGACAGGAACATAGGTAGACCTTTGGCACAAATATTACATTGGCGTCATAAGACTGACATCGTATTGATCATAAGTAATACCAAGAACTATAACTTAATGTTTTCTCAGAGAATTTATATAGGGAAAGGGATATCCTTCAGAATCCTCCCTTTCACAGAGAGAAAGTAGTTTTTTCCTCTTGATATTTTTTAATACAAGCAGAGATGCAAAATAAGATGAAGCAACGACATAGCTCACTTTTTAAAGGTAATTCCTTGAAATTTATAGCATATATTTTGTCTGCATCAAAGACCAAATTTGTAGAACTCAATAAAATATTTCCTGCATTACCTTATTAGAGCACATGCCCAATATATTTCACTCCCCTTTGTTTCACTGCTTGTAGTAACTGATGTCCATTTCCTTCCTGAGAGCTTCTTTTAGAATCTAGTGCCCTGTGTTGGCATAGAGTCCCAATATTAGTTTTCTATCCTTTTTAATTTTGCTTTCTTATTTTACTTATCTAAGGTTAGGTGAATTGGCCCTACTGTTTGTCTTGCCACTTTCTGAAGTGCTTTTCTGTTACTCAGTCTGACAAGTACAGCTATGTGAATCACGGCTTGCCAGTGACTTCTCAGACAAATTAACTTGATATATGTGTGGAAACTTTTTCTCCCAACTGCTAGATGTGCAGAGATTTGAGAACGGGGCTTGGTTGTTTTTCTTCCGAATGCATCAGGTTCTCTGAGCCCAATTATAAATTCTGTGATATGGCATACTGTAGGCTTGCATGTAAGTACCTTATTAGAACTTAGTAAACTAACAATGCACAGAGAATAGAATACATCTGAAATTAGAGTTTAAATTTTTCCTTCTCATTCTAAATTATTTTAAAAGTATGTTAAAGCAACAGATATGATTATGCACAGAGAGTTAGAACTGAAACGTTGAAGAAAAAATATGCTTTCAGTTTCAATGTATATAATTTGAACAAACATTTTAAGTTGCTAAAATGTTGGCGAGCCTTGGTGTATGTGATGGGTATACATCGTTTGACATGACGGGAATGTCTAAATTTTGGATGCGTGTTAATATTACTCAGGTCATGTATGTTTTGTGTGACAAAAGGCACCTGTGATTTGGCTGGATAATATACATTTTTCCAGTTGTGGAACAGGAACAGCTCTCTTAAACGTGGGTAGCAGGAAGCCGGAACTTAAACCAGAGCTAGTTGGTTTTGGCTTTTGAAAGGGCTAGTCACATAAAGAATATGGAATCAAAATTTCAGAGCTCTTCTGTAAAGTCAAAGAGCAATGTTTCTAAAGTATGCTTTTGACCGGTTTCATGTTCTTATTTTGCTTTCCGGTTTACTCTTCTCAGTGTGTATTTCTATAATGCATATGCTTGTTCTCAGGATGTAGCACTGTAGTTGAACTTAACTGATCAAAGTGTTACTTATTTTTTTTCCTGC
>VZSC01013675.1:0-11477 GCA_013398225.1 Steatornis caripensis | reverse complement strand
TTCCCCCCCCCCCCCCCCGAAGAGCAGAGATAATGCCATGAGTTTGGCCTTTTTTGGTTTTTTTTTTTGTTTGTTTGTTTTGTTGGTTTTTTTTCTTAAATTGGAAGGTAATATGGTAACTTCAGTTAGAAGGAAACAAAGTATAAATTTAAAGAAATAATCAAGAAAGTAGAACTTTGAATTTTGCCTGCTGACATGTTGAAAAGAATTGGAAGTTGGATATTAACTTTGATTTGCAGACTTTGACAGCATTTCTTTAAAAGTCAACAGGGTGCCTTTCAAATCAGGTACAGCTATGTGACAGACAACCATCAGAGAAAATTCTGTCCTTAAAAAATGAAAGCTTGTAAATTCATACTGAAGCTTGTTTATGTGTTGGTTGCTTTTGCTCTTACCTACATCCCAGGATTGATTGATGTATAAACACAGGGATACAGATATGATAAAACCACATGATACTCTGGATCATCCATTTTAGTTTTGCTTCACTGGAAATAAATGTATCATGTGGTTAATTTATATCGTGTCTGGAATTTTTGAGAGGAGTACTTTTATTTATTTAGGAGTAATTTGATAGGTAAATGTGATATTTTTTTTTTCTTCTGAGTCCTTCCTCCAAAATTTTATAATAACTTTTTAAATATTGATAATAGCCGTTCTTTCTAGCACTGCAAGATAAATAGCTTTATTGGTTTATAGGGTATGAGATATGTCTATGGTTGCAAATAATTAAAAAAAAAGCTAAGAGTTGGGTTGAGTGCATGATTTCAGGTAGTGGATTCTGTGCTGAGCCTTGTCTCATCTTTATCTTTTCCACAGACACCTGAGTGAAATGTTGCTGCTAGTCAGGGAGCTGTACTTGGTGAAAATGAGAGTACCTGCTTCTGTCTCTTTGCTTAATGCAAGAACTACCATAGTGGATGAATTAAAGCTGTTAACAAACTGTCAAAGTGTTGGTTCCTGACATTGGTAGTATTGTAGCTGAGAGGCAGGAAAATCAAGCTCTTGTAGAATGTGTATTGGCTAACTCATTCAGCTGCTGTGCATACTAACACAAATCTTGGCCAGGAGGGTCATCCACTGTTGTAATGCTTAGATCTATAAAATACAGTAGTGATAACCACAAAAATGTATTTTCTTTCACATTGAAAATAGTTGTTATTGGGCCTATACTCAGGCAGAAAGAATGTTGCTTGATACATTTAAAACCTACATATATTATCTGTTGATATTATTCCAAGAACATGACCATGATGTTTATTTCCTGAGAACAAGAAATTTAAGCAGGTTTAAACACACAAGATGAGGAATGATTTATTGTCTGTAGACAGTTGAAAAGACTGCTTTTAAATAAATTGCAGATAATGAAAGACAATTAATGGTGAAAAGAAAGAATGTCTTCTCCTTTCTTTTCCTGAACTTGGATTTAAGATGACTGATGTTGAAACAACACATTGGCAATTTGCATGAGTTTCTCAGCCAGTGAAGCTATCAAAGGAAGAAGAGCTTCCACATATGAAATTCATGCAAATGCTATCAAAATATCTGTGAAACTCTTGATACTTCTGTTGAAGTTAAGTATACAGCTTTTTTTGAATCCAGCTAGATTTCTAGAGGTAGTTTTGAGGTGTCACTTAAAATGTGCTTCAGTTTTCTGTTCAATTCAGTGTGCTATAACATTTGAAACTTCTTCACCTATATGTGAAACTTCTGCAAATATTGGAAATTAGTATCTTTTGTTCCTACATTGTCTTTTTTAGAGAGTGATTCTGTCTGTACTGATTAGAGTACACATATACGCAGCATAGCCTCATTTTCTAGTATATTTTTTCTCCATTGCCTGACTAGTTTACATACATATGAAAAAGCAGATTTATGTAAGATGAATCTCAGTTTTCCATGAAGAATATTGATCTTACACTAACAACATATTTCTAAACATAAATGCATTTTCTTTGAATGTTTTCAATAACATTGAAAAAGAGTGGTTGTGGCATGTTTTTTTTCAGGATAGGCATAATGCATCTGTTATTTTTACCTTTGATAGAAGACTTATTACCTCAAGGAACTTAAACTATTATTTTTTAAAGAGAAGGGAGTAAAAATCTATGAAACAAATTCTTGCGAGCAGCAAATTTGGCTGGCAGATGAATCAGGCAAAAGAAACTAGTCTTTTTGACACTTCAGGTATGAGATACAGACTAATTTTGTGAAGCTCAAAAACAAGTGTCAAGGAGTTTTATGGGCCCCATTACCTTTCAGGTTCATAAAACACTGCCAACAAGCATGTCCCTCTCTCTTTTGTAGAATAAATAGCTCAATTAATTTATAGAAGTCTTTCCATTTTGTGTGTAGAAAAAGAAAATGAGGGTAAATTAATCTGAATAAATTGGATTTGTGTTTTATTCCATTAGTCTTGTGGGAATTAGTATCACAATGATGCTAATACCATCATAATTTTTTTTTCTTACACTTCATTGTCAACAATGAGAATCATAATTGTTTTTTTGGAATGGAAATGCCATTAGAAGTTACTTTCACAGACCACTGTAGGCCTTTGAAAGTTTGAACTGGGCTTTGTAGGCATTTTTATTGCTTAGTGGATGTTTTCTGTTGTTGAGTGTGGATTTTTGAATTCTATCTTGTTTGGAGCTTCATTTCCACTTAAAATCACAGTTCCCTCTTCCTACCATACATGCAGTGCAAATCTGGAGATATGAATGACTGCTTTACCAGGACCAACCCATGCCCAAGAAACAGCTAAGTTCCAGTAAGTCTTAGATGAAAGCCAGGAGGATGCTTTTGCTGCCATGGCTGGCTGAGCCAAAGATGAGGAAGAAAAGATGTCTTTGATCCTGTGACCTGATTTAGTGGCACAAAGACAAATATACTTGTAAATGGGAGTGATTCTAGAGAAAGTCTGGTTTTTAGAGCACTTCTGTCAAGCTTGCAGCATTATTTTGGCCCTCCAGCCTTCCTGGATTAACTTCTTACTGAATCCTGTTTGAACAGGAGCATTTTACACAGTTTATTATGTTCACACTTGGCACAAAGTAGAGTTTAATGCTGTGTGTGCATTCTGCTGCTCGCACTCTATATCTAGATCCTGATGAGGAGTAAATAGGAGTGTGATCATTGTGAGAATCTGAAGATGGCAGAGGAAAAAGAAATGCACGTACTATCCTGCGTTTGTGCTCTGAGAAAAGTGACCCTGGTTTCAGGCTGCTGCTGTTTGTCCTTTGCAGCTGCCTTTGGGATCAATGTAGGAGTATTTGGAGATCGGCTATACCAAAGCTGCCAGGTCAGTTAGAATTGATATGCCTGTCTTCCTTTTCCCTATAATGCAGAATTCATCCAGCAGAGCCACAGGTATGGTCTCAGACCGGTGGCCTGGTCTGAAGCCCAGCTGACAGGTGGTGTTAGACGGGAGAGCTTTTTACTACTTTATCAAACACCTTGCTTAGAAAAAGGTGATCAAATTCTGGCCAGCAGCTGGGAAGACGTCCAGCGCTGGTGTGTCAGACTGTGGCCTGGTTTAGTACTTTTAACACTTGGTCAGCAGTCATAATCAAAAGAACAGTTTTTCTGAGCTAAATATGTGATGTACATTTCTGTACATGCACATTAAAACTCAAGATCGAGGTCTTGTAGCTCCATTTAGAGGAAAACGATTCCTTCACTAGTTAGAAAATATTGTGTCAAATTCTCTACAGGAAAATCATTGATTTGGCCCCTTTTCAAAAGAACAGTGCACTTACTAAAATGGTAGAAAAGCTATCAATATTTTCTTGCACTTGATTGACATGAGAGCGGAAAGAATAGGGTAAGACTTGTTCCTCAAGTATGTAATTCTCCACTTTGAAAAATTACGGCAAAAAGCATAATAATTCGAGGTCTCTTGTTTCACTGATCAAGTTGTTAGAACTTGCAATAAAAGAGGGATAATGACAGAAAGGGACTAAGGGAGTACTTCCTGTTTGTATTTCAGGGCTCCCCTTTTCAACAGCTTCCTGATACATTTCGGTAGCTACTGTAGTGTGTAAATGGAGAATTTATTTTAAGGTGGAATTGTGTATTGTTGACTACTGATACATGTGAACAGGCCAACAGTTGATATTTGTAATTAATTTTCACGTTGATAATTATTTAAAATTCTTCTGAATCTTAATGCATTTTATTTCAGTGCTTTGCTGGTAATTTTCTAACAACGTACTAGCAACAGCAATCATTCCCAAAGTTGAAGTAATTTGTCACTAAAAATGGTATGATTTTTTTCTTAAAACAACTGCTGCTACTTTCCAGATAGTAAAGTTAGGAGTGCATTTCTACTAAATGAAAAGCATTAATCATTTTCTTTTACATATAAAATCAAATAACTGTTGCAGTAGTCTCTGTATGTGGAACTTGTTGTTTGGCTGGTTTCACTGTTTTAGAACAAATGATTCAACCGTGGCATCATTTGATACAATATGAGTCTGGGATATTTTCTGTTGCAGAGGTCTAAATAATATCAGAGAATGCCTTGTATCTAATGCTTCAAGAAGCAAATATACTTAGGGTACACATATCTCATTTAGCTTGCATTTTAAAATCCTACTGATGTGGATAGGATACTGATAGGAAAAAGTGTAACACCAGTGGATGATATTGAAGACTAAAGTAATAGAAAGGGGGCAAACAAAAAGTAGATCAAGTATAACAGCATGTGTTTATTAATTATCAGCATGGATTTTTACAGTAAAATGAGACCTCATCTATCATCATCCAGGAACAGAGATCCTTGGCATATTGGTTAGTTACAGGATAGCTATGAATCATTACTGGGATTGTGAAAAAGGTGTGTGACCCCAAGGTACACTAGAAAATAGGGAAGTATTAATGTTGCTATGAACAGCATTGTTGAGAATTCATCAGCAAAGCTACGTGTAATTCCCTTCGTTCAGAATCTCATACTGAATTAGGTGGAAATGTGGTAGAATGTTCAGAAGAATGGAATGTCCACTCCAGGAATGAAGTTTAAAAATGCTTGGCTTGTTTAGTCGAACAACAAATGAGAGATATAAGGTACATCAGGAGAATAAACAACAGAAAAGAAAAAAGAAAAAAACCAAGCACAATGGTAGCTCAGGTTTAAGTGGAAGTAGGATTTAATTGATTTAGAAAAAAGATTTTAATACATAGGGGTCTGTGATAGCAAGACACTGGATTTCGTAACTTGAAGAGGTCTCTTGTAGTCTTCTGTTCGTCTAATAATATTGTTGTTAATGTTAGACATCTGTGAGATGGTGATATCCAGCTGTTGCCTTTTTGCCCCGCCCCAGGTTGCCTTTCCTTTTTTTTTCTTTTCCAGCAACCAGTCCATTATATCACTCAACTGCTCACTTTAAATTTAAGCTATTATGTGCCAAAGTTGTAAAGCATCTCATCAGAACTATGAAGACTGAAGGTTCCCCTAACACTGTGTTTCCCAGACTGTGGGTTGTGCCCTTTGTGGACAAGCCAGTAAGGGGTAAGGATTGTAAATAAGTTACTTTTAGGGCACTTCTTGTTTGTATTTGATATGGGTGTGTAGGAACATGTGGCTGGGATAAGGGAGGAGTTACGCTTTCTGATAACACTCTGCACTAAAATCGTGGAATTGCCTATGGATTAATGCCTTGTCTCCTGATATCTCTTACATGTTGATTAGCTCCTTTGGACTAGCTGATAAGGCTTTTTAAGTTCAAGTTTTGAGTTACAGCTGGAACCTTTTCTGTTCATCAATATTGTACATCCAGTGGAAATATACTTATCCTTAGGACTTCCCAAAGTGAGTCCTGGGAGAGATCCCTGTCTTTTGGATAACATTTGTTCTGTTCATAAAACACATTCAAGTACCTGAAGTTGGCTGATATCATTTATCATTTTATGGTTACAGATCTATTTAGTTTGGTTCTTTATGTATACTGAAACACAGTAACAAATTTACTTTGTTAGATCAACAAGTCATTCAGCCCAATAATCACAGCAGTAGCTATAAATGGATACCTAGGGAAATCTAGGGACAGCACAAGGTTGTATGGCACTTAGCCCTAAAGCCCTCCTGTCCCCCAGCTGTTTCCTGCACAGGGAGTCTGGGGTTGGATGAGATTTGGAGGCAGTTAGTAAACCACAAATGATTTCCATTAACTCCATTTAGTATGGGTGTTGAGAAATTAAGTTATTTTTTGTCTCGTGTATTTCATGGGGTCACCAGACACCACTGTAACTGGTGTAAATTAGAATAGCGGTATTATGCCATAAATTGTATCCAGCTGCAATGGGCAACAAAGCATAAGGATCAGGAAAACACCTGCTTACTTAAAGTGAGGTTTGGGGTTTTTTTCAGTATGACTGATATGTAGTCTGTTAATTCATGATCATCACGTAACATTTTTTATCACATACATAGCTGAAATCTGGAATAGGAAATGAGAACATGTGATACTAATTTGAGAATAGAACTATGTATGCTATGATGATCAGAATATCAAGCGCTCCCCTACCAATAACGTATTCTAAATCTTCACCCTTTATTTTGCTAAATTCAGAATAGTATGTTGTGTGTTTATGTGTTTCCTAAAGTATTTTGTATTCATCTGTTGAGATTAAATTCTGTTCTGCTTTTTCTTTTTTTGATTTAGAGGTTTTTTCCCCCCCTTCATTCAGAAACACCTTCAGGGGAAACAGGTTTTCTTTAGGAAAATGTTCAGTTCTGTAAGGATTTGTTACAGCATTTTTTTAATAATAGTTTTAAAGATAAGCAACACAAAGTAGTTTTTAGCTAGGATTTTAAACATTAATTACGTCCTGTTGAAGGACAGCAGGAGTGGAATGGTGAACTTCGCTAGGACTCACTAAACGGGATTATGCCAAACTGCTTCAAATCACTTTTCAACTCAAAGATGTTGAAGTGAATTCCTAAGTCCCTACCTTCCCTGTGGTATTACAATAAATAACGAACACTCCATATTTCACTTGCTTAGTTGACTAAAAGAGTGGATTTCAGAAGTCTCACCGGGCATATCTTTCGTTGCTGAAATGAGGACTGAGATTGACTTTAGTGTTTTGACTTTTTAATCAACATGACTTTTATAAACTGCGATTTATTTCCTTTTAACAGACAATCCTGTAAGGTCTTTTGTTTTTAATGTCGTCATATCTTTTCAACTATTTAAATAATTTTTAAATTAAAATTCTACTTAAAACTCTAAATTAAAGGAACACTTTAGATTATGGCTAAATTCTTTTACTGAGTAAGCAGATTTGAATCAATCTAGAGGCAACAATTCTGAGCTAGCATCTGCAAAGCACTGGCAGTAACGTAATACTTACGCAAAAGCTTATTACATTGACCTCATAGTCAATGGGTTTAAGAGAGACATCCGTGGTGAAAAATCACATCAGAAACGTTTTTTCTGATTGCCTTAACAATACTGTCACTATTAACTTTATAGTGTGCTACCTAAGGAATAATTAAACCAGATGGCGTGTTAAACCCAACTGAAAGAATAAAGACATTTTTACTTTTAAGTTGATCAAAATTAGGTAAAACAACATATGTTCATGTGCATTACGATTCCTTTAACTACATATTAACTGCTTTCCTTAGTATTCTTCCTGGTGATCTGAGAGCTCTGCCTCTTGAAAAAAAACAAAAACCAACCCCTCTTTGAATTCTTCCTTTCTGACTCTCCAGTCACTCATACACCTATGTTGCTTTGGTTTTGATGTAATTTAAATAAACAGGTTGTTCACTGCAGCATTCTCAGATTACGTGAAATGCAGACTATTTTGGGCCACATTCAAAATGTACAAATTGGGGCAGGTACATCAAAAAAAGGACTTGGAGATTGCTTCTAAAGAAGCACAGCTTGCACAAATGAGCAAATTGCGCTTTATGCAACAGATGTTGAGGAAGGAATTACAAATACTCTAGTTCCTGTTATATTAGTCCACCGTTTCTCTTTAGCAATGCCATGCAGGGCTAATAATACAGACTAACACACCACACCACATACATTATAACTAAAGTCTCTCTGCTGCCCATGAGTCAGAGCTGTTACTTTACTCCTCAAATATAAAGCACTATTATAATTACCCTTGTCATACCAATAACTCTTTTCAAACACTGACAGTATTTCCCTCCTGAAGATTAGTGAATGGAATGCAGCTCATGGAAATACATAGTCCTGTTGCCTGAACTAATATAAAATTAAATGAGTGGAAACACCCCAATGAGATTTATGATCATAAAGCATTATGGAATAATGTTTTTATCTTCACATCTGCTCCTTACCCAGGTGCTGTTAAAAGCACTGCAAAAGATTCATAAAATGAAGCTAACTGTATCTTGATTTTGTGGGGGATTCTGAATAATGGGCTATCATTACCTTGATCATCTTATATGCTTCTGTCTTCCTATAGTAAATTACTCCTTAGTCACAACTACCTATTCAATCCACTAGCAAGAAGTAGAGTTAACAGTGAGTATCTCTTCTTGTGACTGAACGAGCCTTACTCAGGATTTTTTGTTGGGACAAATTCATATGGTTGAAGTGGGAGAGAAAAAATATCTTTGTCTCTTATCTATGATTGTCTTAATAATTTTCCTCAGCCCCAAATTTCTTCTACTTATAATGAAATCCATAGCAGTAGTATGAGCTGTCAAGTAGTCTAATAATGTTAATGTTATAAAGTACAGAGACTAATTTAAACAGGAAAGACCCTTGATCTTTTTTTTTTTGTGTCTAAATTGAGAAACAATGTGATAAAAGATAAATCTATGTACTTCACAGGTCTAGCAATTTCCTATGACCATGCAAAGCAGGACACTTATACCAGCATTTATATCAAAGTATTTGTATCAGCAAAGTTTGCACATAAATAACATCCAACAAGTGTGTTGGTATCAGTACATGGCAAAGAACTTTATTTTATTGGTTTAATGTTGATTTGAGTGGAGGATTAATAGTACCAGCTAAAGCTATGCCTGATGCAATTAATGTTTCAATTTAAGTCTATATAGGATGCTGCTGCCTTACTTTTTATTCTGCTTTGAATGCTTTTGAGTTTTGTTCCTTCAGTAGGCTTCAGTCCTACATGACATAAGTCTGTTAAACAGTTATGGAATCCCAGAATGGTTGATGTTGTAAGGGACTCTGGGCTCATCTGGTCCAGCATTCATGCTCAAGTAGGGTCACTCAGAGTTAGTTGCCCATGATTATATGCAGATTTTTTTTAGTATCTCCAAGGATGGAGACTCCACAACCTCTTTGAACCTACTTTAGCAGGGGGTTTGGACTAGATGATCTCCAGAGGTCACTTCTGAACCCTAACGTTCTGTGATTCCGTGGGCAACCTGTGTCAGTCCTCAGTCACCCTCACAGTAAAAAGTGTTTCCAGATGTTCAGAGGTAAACTCCTGTGTTTGTTTGTGCCTATTGCCTCTGGTCCTGTCTGAAAGGGGCCTCTCTCTGTCTTTGCACCCTTTCTTCAGGTGATCTGATTGATCAGATCCCCCTGAGCCTTCTCTTCCCTAGGCTGAACAATCCCAGCTCTCTCAGCGTTTCCTCATAGGGGAGATGCTTCAGTCCCTTCATCATCTTTATGGCCCTTTGTTGGACTAGCTCCAGTATGTCCATGCCATATACTGAAGAACCCAAAACTGGAAACAGTACTCCAGATGCAGCCTCACCAGTGCTGAGTAGAAGGGAAGGATCACCTCCCTTGACTTGCTGGCAACACTCCTCCTAATGCAGCCCAGGACACCATTAGCCCTCTCTGCTGCAAGGGTGCATTGCTGGCTTATGTTCAGGTTGTTGCCTGCCAGGACCCCTGGGTCCTTTTGTGCCAAACTGCTTTCTAGCTGATTGGTGCACAGCATGTACTGGTGCACTTCTTGTTGAACTTCATGCAGTTCCTGTCAGGCTGTTTCTTCAGGCTGTTGAAGTCCCTCTGGATGGCAGCAGGACCCTCTGTCATATCAGCCACTCCTCCGAGTTTTGTGTTGTCTGCAAACTTGCTAAGGGAACGCTCTGCTCCATCATCCAGACCATTAGTAAAGGACTGGACCCACTGTTGACCCCTGGGGTACACTGCTAGTTACTAGCTTCCAACTAGCCTTTGTGCCGCTGATCACGACCCTCTGGGCCTGGCCATTCAGCTGTTTTTCAGTCCACCTCACTGTTTGCTCATCCAGCCCATTCTTTAAGAGCTTGTCTGTGATGATCTGAAGGGAGACAGTGTTAAAAGCCTTACTGAAGTTAAAGTAGACAATATTCATTGCTGTCGCCTTGTCTACCAAGCCAGTCATTTTTGGTTAGAAGAGACTTGCTCTTTTCCTTTAGCATGGATTAATGTAGCTTAGAACAGAGTTGAATAAGACTTGGAGGTTAAAGTTTACTAGAGAAGGATGCAGAGTAAGCTATAGAAGGAAAGTAGACAATGCCAAATTCTGCATGCGTAGAAATCACTACAAAATAACATCAAGAAATGTTCTGTTAATGTAGTTTGAAGAGATTTATGATTTTAGCCTATGCAGAAATTCAAAGGACTTGCAAAGGACTATATGGAAAAATCTTTGCCCAGGTCTTTATTAAATTTGGCAATGATGACTGCTTTGAAAAAGCTGACAATAACATGCATTGTAGAGACTTATGAAATGAAGCAGTTCTTAGGGAGTCTTCTGCTCAGATGCTTTCCTTTGCAGACAGTGTCCTAAAGCACAAGTCTTTTCTTTTTCTACTACAAATATCTCTAGCCAGAATCATTTATCTTTAGTGAGCTTTCAAACCAATGTGGTAAAGAAATGCAAAAATTGTAAAAGAGCTTCACAGAATAAAAACTGATCGCACAAAAAATGAGATTACTCCAAAGTCTGCATTTCTATTTGCCTGAAATCAACCACCGCATTTTGCAGAGGTGCCCTATAAATGTTAATGGAGATTAATTAAAGCTTTCAGAAATTATGATAAAGCAGTATTCAAATTCTTTCATGATTCCATATAACCCTCCTAGAATTCTACATTGATATGATTGTATTTTAAATTCAGCAAGACCTTTTCAAAAAAGTTTGACCTTGCTGTACTAGTCAGCAAGAAGTGTTGCCCCTTTCTGTCTTTAGTTATTAGTGAAAACCAGTGGGTCATAGTGCGAAAGTGTGTTGCTGCTATGCTCAAGGAAAGCATTCAACAGTCTGAAAGGAACAGAGTATATTAAAATTTTTTTTCACACTTGCACACTGAAAGAGATAACTTTTTTTTCCAAGCTAGTTTTTCTCCCTTGCCTTAACCTTTTAGTTTCTTTTATGAGTTCTGTTGACTTACTACTCTTTCTACTTGATTTTCTCTGTAAAGGATTTGGGATAAGATACTCATGTGAAAGATACATGTTGTGGTTTAACCTCAGCTGGCAACTAAGCCTCACACAGCCACTCATTCCCTCCCCTCGGTGGGATGG
>VZSC01013674.1:219645-245688 GCA_013398225.1 Steatornis caripensis | reverse complement strand
CTTTGTTGCCGGCTGGGCTCAAACCACGACACTCCTTAATAACTTATCTCTCTTTACATTTTTGCCTAAACTATCACCTTGAAAGGCTCCAGTGGGGCTTTTGGAGCTCTATGTGAACTCTGATGTAAAGGTCTCCCACAGTGAGAGATCAGAAATGACATGTGTAAAAGCAGACTCCTCTGAGAACACTTTGGAGACAGAAGAGCATCTGTTTGCTAAGAAAGTTTTAAACAAGATTTTATTGAGTTAAATGTAATATATGATTATGTATTTCCTTGGGTGATGTCACCGGGTTATTTTTAGACTTAAAATCTCAATCAAAACACCCATANAGTGGGGCTTTTGGAGCTCTATGTGAACTCTGATGTAAAGGTCTCCCACAGTGAGAGATCAGAAATGACATGTGTAAAAGCAGACTCCTCTGAGAACACTTTGGAGACAGAAGAGCATCTGTTTGCTAAGAAAGTTTTAAACAAGATTTTATTGAGTTAAATGTAATATATGATTATGTATTTCCTTGGGTGATGTCACCGGGTTATTTTTAGACTTAAAATCTCAATCAAAACACCCATACCAACATTACTTGCAAGTCATGTGCAAAGTAAAATGCGAAAGATTTTTTTGAAAAAACAGAACTCATTTTCTTTTTGTTACTAAATAAGTATTGCTGATTAGCATTTTATATTTCATCCAGAACATGAATGTAGATTTTATTTTGTTTTAGCTTCTGTTTCACCACAGTTCTTTTATGCCAGTTTGAGAGATCATTAGCAAAATCGAGGAGGGAGAGAGGAAGAAAAAAGGAAAAAAATATACACAAAATTACAGTCATGTTTCAAAGATTTTTCCAAAATCAGTATTCTAGTTAAGGTTAAATTTGAAATAACATTGAAATACATAAATGCATTGATATCACCACTTTTGGAGTATAGGTTCAAATAATGTGTTACAGCATCAGAGAATTCTGGGGTATTATTTAGGAAAGCATTTAAGGCTATGCTTAGAGTCTTTCTTATGACAGTGCTTGTGCATGTACCCAACTTATATCGGTAACTTGAACACACACATGGTGTGTTCAATTCTACTGATCTCAATTGATCATGTGCTTAAGTGATTGGAGACAGTTTTCTGAACTGGAATTGGAGCTGATTAGGTATCATGCGTGAGTAGTTGGCTATTCTCCAAACTAGTAAACCTGAGTCTTTATGCTCTGTCCTATAAGCTCTTAAGTAGGAGCAGATTTATGTTGTTCAGAAGGACTTTCAATGACTTCAAAGTGGCTTGTGAAAACCCAGATATCCACCTTCTTGAGGAGGCATACATTATTGCTTACGTAAAGTCAGGTATTGTTGGCCTAGATACTGCCTTCAAGCACAGGTTTGTGGACTTTGCATGTGTCAAGTATGGAAAAACAGCATTAAGTTGAATCAAAGAATAAAGCTCATGAGGTTCCTCTGTCAGGCGGGTTACCTTCAAGCACAACTGAACTGTGTTTAGGCAGAGTAGAAGTAAAGCAGCTCCAAAGACAGTTCTTTCTCCACTATATGTGCACAACTGCAGAGTCTGGGAAACCTGACTTTCGTACTTCAAGAGAGATTATTTGTTGCATTAATTGATAATATTTAATTGATAATATTATGCTACTCAGATCAGAATAGAAAGAGACAGTTAGCAGCATAAAAAACATATAGGTTGAAAATTAGGCTCTACTTCTGCAAGCGTTTACATGTTTGAGAATTCCTGTAGGACCCTAAGTTCAGTGGTATTACTTGTGCATAAACCACAGCAAGTGTTCACAGTACCTGACCTTAAAGCAAAAATTTTTTAAATTTATTTTTTTTAATATTTGTGGCATACTCTTTAACTATGTTGGGGTTTGGCATTTTGTTTCTAAATGTTCTGAGCCACTGATGTTATTTAAACTTCTTCCAAACTTGGAATGAACTGCAGTGATTGATGAATTGAAACATTGCACAACAAAGGATCTCCTTCTCACTATATTT
Source organism: Steatornis caripensis (assembly GCA_013398225.1). Taxonomy (NCBI): domain Eukaryota; kingdom Metazoa; phylum Chordata; class Aves; order Caprimulgiformes; family Steatornithidae; genus Steatornis; species Steatornis caripensis. The sequence continues at coordinate 243,685 of VZSC01013674.1, read as the reverse complement.
CTGTGTATTTTCTGGAAATTGTTTGCTTTATTAGATTTTTTTTTCTGATTTGGTATGTCTGTCTTTACTTTCTTAGCTTTGTTCAGACACTTATTAGTCAATGAGGAAACAATCTTAACATTACATGACCACCAGAATGTAATCACTTGCTCTTCTACCATCATTAGAGTTCAGTTCAGTAAGAAGCCTGTGATCTAGGACAGTTAGTTGTGTTGCACTGTAATTAAACCAGCTCGTTTACATGAAGAAGTTATTTTGAGCAGTGTCCTTGTAGAAAACAGAAATTTGAACATAACCTGCATTCGTTGTGGGAAACCATAGCAGTGACATCTCCTGAAAACTTATAATACTGAATTGCCTGTTTATAAAAGTTGAGCATGTTTTCCCTAAAGTCACAGAAAATCATAGAATGATGAAAGCTATGCTGCTTTCCTGCAGTCTGACTATACTTAGTTTTTATTGCTTCCTGAGCCCATGAGAAAATCCATAATACGTTTAAACCCGATGAAGGCATGTTGGTTACCACTACTCTTTTTGGAGATGCTAAAAGGCTTGATCCTGCAAAGTGCTGCTCTGCCTCTGGTTCTGCTGATTTTGGTGTGAAGTTGGAGGGACCAGAACTTTATAGTCATCATCAAATCTGAGTAGCTTTACAATTGTTGTTGTAAGTACTGAAATTGCCATTATAGCTACTAAGGTCAAGACATGCCTGGGAATGTCTAGGGGTGTAGCAGGGGGTATATGAGACCAAACTTATGTCAGTGGAAAAGTTGTGGCAATCAGGAACATTACAGGTCTTTGGTATAGAGAGATGTGAAGACAGTTCAGAACACATATCAGATAAAAAAAATGAACTGCTATTATATTATGTCTCTATACCCCCAAAAACCTGATTTGCATTTGCAAAGATAAGGTTAATATATAAAAAAAAAAAAAACAAACAAAAAACCCCAACCAAAAGAAAAAACCCCAAGCAGATATAGATTTTTGGTGAGCAATAGAAAGGAGTTATGTGTCAATTTAGAAGATATTTCATCTGTTACTTTATTACAAGCTCTTTTTATATTTTGTTCTTTTGCTTTTAAGCCAACACCGAGACTTATCAAAAGATTGCATTTGGAAAAAAAACTCTTAGAGCATTTTTCTCATATACTGTAACTAAAAAGGAACGTGCAAAATTCAATGTTGGAAAGTATTACACAAAAGTATTCTTTTTCCTTTGTTTTTTTAAAATATTTTTCCTCAAACCTGCCTCTCTACTAATATCTTTTCCCCACAAAACTCCAAATGACATTAAATGGTAAAATGCTGTTGTATGTTGTTTCCAGAAGAATCCATGAAAATCTTGAATGTGATTTTATCATTTGCACTGTAGTGTTCCATTGTTTAAAGGAGCAACACATTGAAGAGTATTCAGTTGCTGAATACTTGATGGTAAGCAAAAGCTGATATTTCTGTGGATGTTACAAAACACTTAGGAATTTGTAGCACCTCAAATCTGTTGTATGATAATAGGCGTTAGGAATGGAAAACTCCTGTTACATCATCTTGACCATCTCCCTGACACCACTAGATTGCTGTCTTCATTGTGGTACCAATTTGCAAATGTCATAAGCCACGTGGCTTCCACCACTTCCCTTGGGAGAATACGTGGCACTAAAGCAGCCTTGAATATTCCTTTCCTTGACTCCATCTTCTTAATTCCTTTTTGTATCTCTCTGTTGCACTGAATTCCTTATGTTGCTTTGCCTTTGGCTATTTTATTTCTCTCCCTCCCTTCTTTTGTGTTTTCCACAAAATCATGTAATTCTTTACACTGTTCCTTTTGGAATTTCTTCTATTTTGTTGTGTATTTCCAGTACCAAGGAGCCATAGGCTTATGTGTACTGCAGGTGATAAAGAAAATGTTGGAAATCTCTACCAGAGAAACTGATATTTATGTATGAATGTACTAAGTTGTTTCGTGGCCATACAAGTTAAGCTTGCACAAGAAGCACAATACAGGCCCTAAATGCAAGTCTCTATCAGACTCATTATTCATAAAAAGGTGGGGGGTTTTCCCTTGTAAATCTAATACGCTTTTTATTCTATCTTTTTATTGAAGCTGGTGTTGCATAAAGCCACGTATAATTTGCATGTATGTATTGTAGCTAAATTTGTTGAAAGCTTCATTCTGACAATTATATTGTGCATATTAAAAGGATAACTGCACTATTTTGCCTTAAGATACAGTTCACGCTAGCAAGATTAGAGATCTGTGAATAACTGGGAGTTTTTGAGTTTCTGACTTGAAGAAAAAAAATTAGAAAATTTTATATTTTGGAAGAACCTCCAGTGATTGATTCAGGTTTCACTTTTTTCTCCTCAAATGAGGCATTTTGCTTAGACATCTTATCTGCCAACTTATTTATCTAAAAAACCCCCATTATATTCAAGGAAGTTTATTTGCAATACTTCAGCGTGAAATGAAAATTCAAAAGATTTTTAAAATATAAAAAATGCTATAATTACTTACCTTTTTTTAGCCAAATTGATCTGACAAATTAAACAGAAATTCGACCGATGGTTGGTTTGACCTGCATTTGCAATTTTCTAAGGAAAATCATCTCAGCTGAAAAGTTTGCTGAGTGTTAGCTGAAGTTACATAGGTAGATGAGGAATGTTTGAAGTTAAACTAACAGGGATGTTGTATGTCTTCAGATGTCAATTATGTGCTGTAGCCAACCTATAGGAGTAGAAAATGACTGTAATGTATATATCATATCGGTGAAGGATCTTAGATCTTCCTGCAGGCAGACACTGGGTAGCTGTCTCCAGGAGTAGGATTCACTGCCATTCATATGAAAAGGGTGGAAAATCTTGCCCTAAAGCTAACCTACCCATGGAGTTTTGCTTATCTGTCATGGTGATGGCTTGTCTGGGAAGATAAAGGATTTGTTAATAGTCTGCTGGCTGGTCTGTCTGTCTGGGAAGTCTACAAAACAGCACAAGGAATCAAGCAGGCAAAAGACTGATTGCTACAGCATTACTTCTCCCCAGGAAAAAGCAAAGAGTTATGTCTACCCAAAAAAAGACCCTGTTTTTAATATATTATCTGTCTAATCTCAACGTACGTGGCCCAAATATTTTTTTTTCTGACAGCAGATTATTAAAGAGGCAACATTTTGGAAAAGCTTAGTAGGATTATGGGTTGCAGTGAATGGGAAGATATAAGCATGGTGAAGAAAAAATTGAAGCATTGACTTTTGTGTGGCCATAATTAGTTAAGTTTTAGATTTATGTTGTGCATTATTTGCGTTAGAAGTCACTGAATTAATTTACTGCCATAACAAAGGCTGATAGCTAATTAGAAAGAAGGGAGGTTTGGCCACTGAAAAGCAAACTCATTTTTAGGGATTTACTTCCTGGCAAGAAATATCTGTTCCAGCTGAAATGTGTCATTTGTGCCTACTTCTTGTGATCGTCTCTAAACAAAACCAACTGTTTCTTCAAAAATTTGCACGCTTTCATAGAAAAATGTTCAAGATTTTATAGGTGATTGTGATAAGCCAGGTATTTGGAGAAAATAGGCATTTTTCATCCAAAATTGTGGCTTCATTGAAATTAAATTTCCCACAGTAATGATCAATTACTTCATTTCAATTACTGCTTTTTAGGCAGCTTGTCTTCCTGCAAGCATATTCAGTTTGCTCTGTAATAAGTTTTCAGTTTTGGGGGGTTCCTGAATAGAGCTTGGAGTAATGTTATTAGAATACTGATTATAGAGCTCTACATTGCTTCAAACTAACCAGTATCCCATTCTTCTTGTTTCTCTCACCTTTATATCTATACATGTAAGCTAGATTGGGTGTTTTGGCAGCTCTTTATTTCTTACCGAACGTATTTATTCCAGCAGTGTGCATATGGCGATGTGTGTGTGTGAGTGACCGGGGTCAATTAGAAGCAGCAGCTGTGCACCTTGGGAATTTTTGGTCATGTCACTGGGTGTTTTTCTTGATGTTCAAATTTCGTAACTTTCTATTAGGAACATTTAGTATGTCTTGCGGCATTTTCCAAATACAAAGCAGAAGAAAGACCTAAAGAAAGTATAGAAACTTTCCAACTTTATAAATGTCAGAGTCTGAACCCTACCTACAGATTGAGTATTTGATAATCTCAGGAACTCTGAACTGGTGCACACCTCCTTACCTTACTAAAGTAGATGGGCAGTAATTCAATCTACTTGTTCATTCCTTTGACCCATTGGTGGCAGCTCTAATGCTTTTTAGGTACTGGGGTTCTCAACAGAAAATTTTGTATTGGGGATGTGTGTGGGTGCATGTACTTGTGTGTGTACACTATATAATGTAATGAAGATTGAAGACGGCAATATTATCCAAAGCAAGCACAGCATAAGTTATTAATTATCAGTATAAAATCAAGGATATTTAGGGGTTGTACTTTGCAAAACAAAGGATCGAAACAAAGAAATTGCCTTGGAAGGGACATTGTAAGTTTTCCTAACATGTCCCTTTTCAGAGTTGGCCCGAGTTGCTAAAAGCCCACGTCTGCAGAGTCTCCATTGAGGGCTACTGCCTAGGGGTGTGAATGCACAAAAAATTTGTAAGGTGTTTAAAAGTTAATTACAAAAAATATATATGTGGACGCTTGGTAAATGTTGCTTTTGTCATTGATACCTCCTTGTTATCTCCATTGTGTTACACTGATATTACGTGTTACTATTAAGTCAGAATGACAAAAGAAAAATTTTATCAAGATTTTTTAAGTTTTCTGGGAATAGACCCTGCTACCCCCAAGGTAAGAGCTGCTTCTTCTACCATCTGCTATTTTGTGACAGTTTGGAAACTTAACTATTGATAGCTTCATATAGGTCAGACTTGTCATGTTAGTTGCAGTTAGTAGAACTGCATCACTCATTTAAGAATGAGTAATGGAACAATCCTGTAATGTATATAGTCCCTTAGGACAAAGAAAAGTTCATTAAATGAAGTCCTTGCTATCAGTCACATTATCTCCTAAATGAAAAGCAAATTAATTTGATATTCACAATTCTTTAATGAATGAATTAGTCCATGCTTCCCACTCATTCAGCTATCATCACTCCCCTTTCAGATATAAAACTGAGCATTTTTTAGTTATGTATGCAGTGATCAGTGACTCACTGGTGACTTGGGAGACAATGGTAAGGCTCACTCTCAGTTTATTATTCCATAAAAGGAGATACAGAATATTGATCAAGTCCAGTTTCTTACATTAAAGCAGTGTAGGAAAATTTGTAGCTTGTCCATCACAGTGATCAGTCTTCTGCACTGCACTAGAGTCAATGATTTTACACAAGTCCCTAAACTAACTTAGGATTAGTGTAAATTTAGTAAATTAAATCACTAATTTAGTGATTGACACTAATCACTAAACTGTGCCAGTTTGCTTGAGATAAGCAATATATTGTTACTTTCTTAAATTTTCTGAAAAACCCTTTGGATTGTGTCCATGGAATGAAGATTACATGCTAAGAAAAAGGAAGCTGTATATATTTCCTCAAGCAGTTTATAATGATAATGGAAATGATCAGCAGTGAATTGATGCAGTTCTTAACAAGAAAATTATAATGATTTTCAGTGACTTAGTGCTGGGAAAAAAATGGTATATTTTCTGAACAAAAAAGCAAAAAGTTATTAACTTCGGTCATTCAGAACATTTAGGTTTGGATTCAAAATTTTATGAAAAACAGCTGCTTTAAAGGTGTATTTTGTTCTAAGGCTGTTTTTTGTCAGGTCTGGCCATCAGGCCATGAGATGGGGTGGTTTTTTCCTTTTTTGTTTTAGATGGGAATAGCTGAAGAAAGTGGTGCCTCCCGTCTCTAACTTAATCTGAACTCAAAATAACTTTTGTTGTCTTGTTATAACAGCCCTTTTTCTGAGTCACTGTATAAAAAAGAGTCTGGGAAGTGTTGAGTACTGTAGATCAAACACTTCAAAGCCAACTTTGACTTAGTTTTACGCATGCTTCAGAGTAGACTAATGTACAATAGTATCCAGGAAACTCAGCCAGTAATTCATAAGAGTCCCAAATGCTCTTCTTAGGATGAATCATAGCAGCATAAATTATAGGATTGGAGAAGATCCTTTAGGTCATCCAGTTCAAAGCCTGTGTATCTTCCACTTCACTAATCCCTGCTAGGATTTCATCTGCCCTATCTTTGCAAACTTCTCATATCCTTGACTCAACCACCTCCCTGGGTAGTTTATTCCATTGCCTAATTGTTTAACCTAAACATCTTTAAACCTTACACCATTGTGCTTTGCGTGAACAATTTATGACTACAGAAAATGATGCTTTCTCCTTCCTTCTGCCATCACGCTTGAGTGTCATCCCTCCCTTTAAATGTTTGTTTGTTTGTTTGTTTTCTCTAGCTCCACGAATAATGATTCCAGGAAAGCTGAAGTTTTTTAGCTGTCTTTGGTGCTTCTGTCACTGTAGCTGATTTTCTTTGAACTTTCAGTTTTCAAGACTCAAAAATACATTTTGATGTACAAATGAACTTTGTGCGACAATGATATGTATGCATTAAGTCATATATTTCAAGAGGCAAATTAACACACTGAGGTATTCTGTGTCTTTGTTTATAGAAGCTGCTTTCATGATGGTGCTAATGTGCTCTGATTGACAAATACACAGAACAATTTGAGGGATTCACATGACTGAATGTGGGATCTGTTTTTGACCTCAGATATACACAATCTCATGTTAGTAATCAGGGTATTAATTTCATCATATATTTTAACTCTTTTGAAAACTTACCTCCAAGAACTCCCGGGGTTGCCTACTGCAGGGGAGTTAAAATTTATCACAATTATTTCCAAAAGTAGCTTACCAGTTCGTAACTGTGTTGATAAATAAAAATAAAAACTTTTAATATACATTTGGCTAAGCATGTGCTCAGACCAGTATTATTCTGATATGATTTTTGGATGATCTATAAAACGAAACATTGACTACTTCATAATGGGGGATATGAAGCTTTTTGTCCTGATGGAATGAGATAAAGGAGACTTGATCTACAGAATTTTCAATTTTATACCCTGTATTTCTTAGAATCTGCCCAAGCTTGTCAGAATATACTGATGATAAACCTCTCTGATGTTAATCATCTTACATACTATGATATAGCATGTGCCAGTTAGATCAATGTGAAATTTATGTTGTTCTCCTAGGTGAGTAAAGAATATTGCACACTGAAAAAATACGAGGTACATGTGAGAAGGCTGATGATTGCAAGCCATGTTTTCATACTGCCTCCTGTTTTGGAGTTAAACAATAAAAATAGCTGCAGTCTGTACCTCACCTGTCAGCTCACCTCTCCCACAGTTTACTCATGTGGTAACACTTTGACCATGCAGAAGTATTCCAGGTTCCCTATAGTCATGTATAGTGTCGGGCAAAGTTGTGTGAAATTGAGGTAAATCCTGCTGTATTACTTCTGTTCTGCCAGCCCATAATTACTGTTAATGCATTAGGTTTAGTGGATCCACTGTGTTTCATGAGCTTGAAAGTAACCTTTCACATTGCCCATTTTGGCATGGCAATTTGTAAAAACAGTCACAAGGGTTATTTATAAGAAGTCAATGTCATGAAAATAACAGGTTTTGAAAGCAGTATCTTGGGCACTATTTTATGGCTCAAATAATTTTTTGTGTTATAATTTTATAATTACATTTTAATTTTTAACATGTGATGTTTTCAGCCTAATAAAGGAAAAGATGCACTAGGATATTATGGCTTTTTCATGAAGATTTCTTTTCCCCCTGATATTTTTGTAAACCTCTTTTCCTTAACTGCTGTGCTGTTATACTTCTTAGATGTCCTCCAGCTAGGCCTGATATGTATTGAAGTTGAGGGCACTGTGCAGTGTCCATGTCACATGTCTTAAGTGTGCAACTTTGTGGGCAATGCTAATGCACAGGTTAGTGCCTCTTGGTCTCTGGTAAATCTACAGCTATTCTCTTCAGGTACAGGGAGCTGACTATAATCATACCACATTTTTGCTGTTTCTCATCCAAACTATGTGTGTGTCCAGCTTTTGTAAGAGTGTGCAAAAACCAGTTTCATAATTCTTGCAAACGCTTTTCTTCGATTATAGTGGGAAAGTAATATATTCTCCAGTATCTTTTTATGTAGAACAGAGCTGTAAATGGCTCCAGATGTGATCTCAACAAAGCTGTATAGTTAGAAACAGTATTAAATGTGGCTTCTACACTGCATTGAGCTACGTGGGGTATTTCACTGCAAATGTATGTCTTGAACAGTTTTTTCCACTGTGCTGCTTCTGCAGGTCTTTCCTCAGCAAGTATCTGTGTTTAAAATTGTTATTTTCATGATGTATTTCCAGTGGTGTCTCCTTTTATCTTCTCTCAGCCTTGTTAATCTGTTAGTCCTAGAGCAGCATTGATTTCTCCTCTCCAGCATTTGTAGCTTGTCTGCATGTTTCATTATCACACTACCTACCTCCTTCCCCTACATCATTAATGATACAAGATGGGATCTGCTGCTGGTCCTTTTGGCATCCCAGCATGTGCTATGTGATAAAGAGTTTTGAACAAAAGAGCTACCATTTAAGGGCTGACCTTTATAAACCCACATCAGCTCTTAACATTGTATTTTTAATTGTCCTTTAGAAAAAAAAAAGAAATGAGACACTTCAGTGAAGAGTAACTTTTTAGCCCCTTCCGGGCCTTGTGCTTCCAGCTCTTGCTGAAATTTTAGTGCTTTAGGCTTTTGTATCTTGGCTTTTTTATCCTTGATATCCTGCTCTGTTAGCTTCACTGATGTTTTCCTTCAGTCTCAAGGGTTGAGATAAAATTTGTTCAGTTTATTACCACCAGACATAAAAACTGTTGTAACTACCGAAATCCTCGAGCACCAGAAAACGTTGATAGTGTAAAATAAAAACTGAAAAAAAAATCTAGATGTTTTGTTCATGTGGAATTGCACGGATCTTAATGAAAGCATATTCATTGAAAATTATGTAGATTGTTGGTGCTAAATTCTGTGTGAACGTGATTGTGAAGGCAGTTAGACTGACAGGCAACTGGTGGCTTGGGTTTAGAAGACCTGGATGCTTAAATTTTATTCTGCTGACCTGCTGGATTATTTCACCTCACTGGGTGTATGGGGATTTCAGCCTTCTTCAGAGATGGCTCGTAAGGAAAAATACCCCAAACCCGTAAAAGTTATGTGGGTTGTTTTTTTATTATTTATATATCATTTGGAGATGATGCCAATTTATGTTGGATTGCTTTATGTTCATTAGAAAAAGATTTAAGTTAAGTAATTTTCAACCTAAACTAAGAGTGGACATGTAAGAAACTGCTGGGTTAGATAATCACTTTAATTTAAAGTCGTATCACTAGGTGCGTATACAAATTTGTGTGATTATCCACTGTTCCTTTTCTCCATAGATACTCCAAGCAACTTTTTATGAGTTTCTGCTCACTGTTCCTATTCTGTCAGGTTCATTATTGCAAAGATTAATATCCAGTCCAAGATGGATTCATCTCTTGAACTAGTGTTTGAAAATAGGAAACTCATATTCCTGGTTTAAGGCAGAAGTAATCTTCAATACAGGGGCTTTGCTATTTACCCCTTGCCCAAAGTGTTAGTCTTATATTAAAAAAAAAATCCTTGTTAATGAGTTTATGGAGCCTAATTTTCTATTGTTTTGCAATTTGTATTGCCAGTTCTACCTAGAAAAAGGGGCAGGCAAAATGCAAACAGATGGGAGTAACTGTGTCTCAGACCATATGCCCAGTTGTTCTCTGTCATTTTTTGTGATGTAAAAGAAGTCCATGATTTTGTAACTTAGACTGTATCATCCATTATATGCATAAAAGAGCTGATGTGAAGTTGCTCTTATTGCCTTAATTTTTTATATTTTTTTAAACTTATGAGTGCTTGAATTTGCAAGTTAACTGGTTTGCATGTAATAAATTGTTTCCTCCAGCTACAACCAAGGCTTTTACAAACTGATGGAATGAACAATATAGTGCATGTAGTTGCCAAGTACACTGAATTTTTAAGCTTCTTTTCTGCTTTATAGGTTTGTCTGAGGATGCAGCAGAGGAAGCAGAAAAGCCATGAAATGCGAAGACAACCATCAGGAGGAATTTCTGTCTGATGTCAAATGCATTTATAAAGCAGCAGTACCAATCCATTGTACTCTGTACTGATTGCAGCTTCCAGGAGGAGACAGCTGTGCTAATTTATACTGAAAATTTCCATTCTAATCATTTTGGTTTGGTCTCCCTGCCAACTACTAGCATCCTTTCTGTGAGCAAAGTTTAAGCACTTACCCAGCTGTGGTAGGGGTGTTGTGTTTTGCGATATATCAGCCCTTTCTAAGGATTCAGTTAATTAATCAAAGACTGTTTACACATAGTTAAAAGCAACTTTTATTTCAGGATATGTTTTATCTTTTTTTTTAAAGATATTCTGAACCATACCTCCCTTTGAGATTATATTAACATTTGAACATTTGTTATATCACAGTTTTGACAAAAGATAACTATCTCATTTCCTTCTGTACTAACATTTGCGATTCCAGACAGCTGAATTCAGCACCAGAAGAAAAACTGGTAATCCATCAACTTTTTTTTCCACCCTCTCATTGCTTATACAGACTCCTGCTTTCTAGAGATACAGAGTAAAACATGGTTACTGGACATAAGGGGCAAACCCTTTTGCCATTAACTATGTCACTATGAATGTGAATAAAGTTTACGCTGTAGGTATATTTAGCACAGCAACACATGATCTTTTTATGGTTACCTGTGATTTCTGGTTTTCTGCTCAATCAGTTTGTTCTAGTTATGGGTAAGATTTTCAAAAGTAACTAGCAATTTTTGAGTGCCTTAATTTTTATTAATCCAGTTGGAGGGTGCTTTGAAGGTTGAGCTTTTAGAAAGTGCTGAGTATTTGCCTTCTGAAAGTCAGGTCTATGCAAGGTGCCTGAAATGCAACACCCAACAACTGAGGTAACATTTGAGAGGACCTTGGCCTAGGGTTTGGAAGCATCAGGCTCATGTCTGGATTCCTGAGAGTGAGTTATCAATAAAAGTATCTTTTATATCAGAACTGAAAATAACTGAGGCATAGGTCAAGTGTAAAACCAGACATTCTCCTGGCCTCTCCTGGCTGTCGCTGGTTCATACCAAGATACAAGTTACAGTCTTTTGGATGACAGAAAAAGCACTGCTAGTCCTAGCTTAGTTTCTGGAGAATGCAATTGCATGAGCCATCTCCACATCCCACACTCCTGTTGGTTTCCTCAACAGGGACTCACCAACTCCTGTTCTAGATGTAAAACAGGTTCCTCCAATTCACTTTTGTGCTGTTTCAGCAGAGATTGTGACAGTTGCTGCAGTCTGTGCTAGCTTGACCTGTGGATAAAATGGAGACATGATTTTCAGGATGTCTTAAGCCATCAACCTTCATCATCTCCATATCTGCTTTCGACCTCTTTGCATCCACCTCCAAAACAAAACCAACTTAGCACTACTTGTGCATCTGCTGTTTAACCCTCTGGTCCTACCTCTGGCTCAGTAAACGTGATGTAACTATGTTTCATGGAGCCTTTTTCAACATGCTAGTTATTAAATAGAGCAAAGCGGCCAGGGAACTGGGTAAGGCTTCTGCTACATCTAGGACTGAAGTTGGCAGCAACTCCCAACTCTGTCCCCCAGGAGACCTCAGATACCTACAAGCTGTGGGGCCAGAAATCTTCCTTCTTTCCCAGGAAGGAAAAATCCTACCCCCTGCTTGCTATGGAGTGATTCTGCTGGCTGAGTTTTCTTCACTCTGAATCCCTCCCCCATGGTTTTTGTCAGGAGGGGGGGTATCCAACCCACTGTCAAGGTAACCTGTTGCACTGCAAAAATTACACAATAAAATAATCTCCTGTAGTCTCTGTGTACACTTCAATGACCAAAGAAAATCCACAGCTAACTAATCAATTACTGTAGCTATTAGGCTTAAACTTTAACTATAGACTCAAATCTCCTTTTGTCCTCTTGTCAGTCTAGGTAATCTAGAAAAATCAACCACAGTTAGTACTGAAAGCCTGTACTATAACGTTGTAGAATCCTGGACCAAAGAAGCCTAAGCTGTAAGCATATAGTATAGCTGGAAAGCACGCTACTATGAGACTTCTGTGAAATATATTACTCTGTCATAATTACCGTTATTGAATGTGATCCCAGTACTCAGAGCTGCCTGGCTTCATTGGGAGTTTAGGGTAAACAACAACTAGGCACTCAGGTCAATTATATCATCCACTCATTTAAGTTATTTTCTGTCATTTTAAGATGTAAGGCTCAGAAGCGGTCGTATTTGCCTTTTCTGCTTCACGCTTTGTAAAATGAGGTCTCATGAGAGAAGTTTTATAGAAAGGGGAAAACATACCAGTAATAAAGAATAATTAAAAAAAAAGCTAGAACTGTGTATAGTAGTAATGTATGTCCTCTTTGTATGTTGCACTAAATTGTGATATTTGATAGTATCATCAGGATTTAAAAGCTGCATTGAATAAAAATTACTTATTTTCCCCCAATGCCAAATAGTCCATCTAATTCAGAGGAAGGAAGTAATTGAAAAGTAGTCATTTACACAGCAGGCTAAGAGGGAAATATTATAAAGTAATTCTTAGCAGTTCTCAAATGTAGTTTGAATTTTTGAGAAAGTTCTTTTTGGCTGGAAAAAAATCAGGCCAGTTACAGGAAGTTTTGGAGTTAGAGTTGACCAACTGAAAAATGTAAGGAAACATTGCTAGTTCAGGGGGACTAAATGTTTGGTTCTAATCAATGATGTTTCTGAGGCCAAGACAGGCATTGCTGGCCAGTCAGACTATTCTGAACAGGATTTTAGAGTAGTGTCTGGTCAATATGCAGCCTGTCTGGATGTTTAGCTGTTTGAGGCTGATTTTATATGCTTAGGTGGTTCACAGACAAAAATGAATTTTAAATGATCATTTTGTTGAAATTAATTTTATATACATGTATCTAAAAGGAATTTTATAAGATTTTGAAAACCACGCTGTAAGTCATGGCAACATTATTAAATTTGTGCTGTGGCACTTTGAAATGTATTTTCTAAAATAAGTCCTAACATAAAATACATACATGCTTTTCTGTTAAACAGGTAAATACTTCTAGACTTTATTTTCTTTGTAGAGTCAATTTTCTGAATGTTGTTGTCCAAGGGCTTTTCTTTCATTTTGTTTTTGTGCTGTTGCAATTTAGAAAAACAGATTAAAACAATTACTTCTCTGATGACCAAAATCTGGAGGCCTAGGCTCTGCTGATCTTTCGAGCTTTGAACACAAAGCTGAGTTCAAATTAGAACTGTGGTTTCCAGCCCCAGATTGATTCTTCTGTCCAACTATTATTAAACTATGACACAGAAAAACAGCATCTCTTTACTTCCAAGAGGCTGGGTTTTGCTTTATAATATCTTGTGGTTTTCTCTTCTTCAGCATTTACTGTACAGCAAGCATTAGAGATAGATTTCAATATTCTTCTATTGCTTATAAAGAGTAATTTACTGCCATAAACTGAAATATGCTGAGCAGAGATTGTATTTCTATGTGAAGTCCTTCCAGCATTAAAAAAATAGTGTATGCATCATATTAAATAAGTATCTTTTCTTCTTATCAGAATATCCTGTTTATCAATAATTATAAAATAAAACCTCCTGCAAAGGTGCTTTAAAATATATGATGTACTCCTGAAACTGAGCTTCTGTATTGCTTCTTTATTTGAAATTAACCTTGAGTTTCTCATAGCCTTGTTTGTTGTCACGATTTGACATCATGCTGCTTTCTTTATTTACTCCCTTGTAGCATAAAGTTCCTCTAGTATTTATGTGGTATGTTCATATGCTGTTTGCAGGTGACTTCGTTCCTTTGCAGCTCAAAGGTGAAGTTTGCATAGCTTTCTGCAAGTTCATGAGCCTTGATCCTGTTGAGGGGCTAGAATCCCCTCAGGTCCTGTTGAAACAAGTGGGAGGCCAAGGCACACAGTGCGTACAGGGCTGGGCTTATAATTAGCAAAAGTCACCCAAGCAAGAAGTGTTTTTGAATGCATTGTTTCTATGCAAATTTATTAGAATATTCCAGTAGACCAAGTTCAACATAAGTTGAACTTTTATATGCATTTATATAAAGACTGAAAAACATTGCTTGGTTTAGAGTCTGAAAAGCCTCTCTACTTGTCAGTCTCCTGTCTTGTAAATTCTTATAATGGGCAATAGTATCAGGAATGATTATTTCTCTCCTTCCCCTTTGCAAGATAGCTAGCTGTTTGCTGTGTAGAAGCTGTTCATTTGGGGGAATATGCTTTATCCAGCAGACCGGCAGACCACAGCAGAGTCACCTAGCACTTTTGTTAAGTATACATTTTGTTAAATGTATAGAAAGTGATTTGGTTAATCATGGGATGGAAGCATAACCCAGTTAATTGATTTGACCTGGTGTTCTCTGACAGTGTGTCCTGATCCGCTGTATCTTTACATCTGCTACAGGAGTACAAACAAACACAACATGCAGGCATGTTTAAGTAAGTATAATTGTTATTTTAAAAGGCTGTGGTATTTGCAAAGACTTTCATATTGTTGAAAGCAGGCATTATATTTTTATATGCACTCATTGTGGATTGGTATTTCCTTCACATGCACTGTTATGTGCTTATATTTAATACGTATATATGAAGCATCCATGCTTGCAGATAAACCTGCTGTATTGAAGATTTCAGTATTCATCCTTATTCTTAAAATGAAAGGATTGAGCAAAATTATGTTTTTATGGCAGGAAAAAATCGTGAAAGTAATCAGGAGCCTTGGAAGAGACCCACACCCTCAGGCTGCAGCATGTAAATTGATGTTAGCTGTAATGGGAGTATTTTCTATTTGATGTAGCATGAGCATATTGTATTATCCACTTGTTTGCTAGCACCACTTTAACACTACACACTCACCATAAAAAATATTTCTTTTGGAAGTTATTTTTGGCAAGACCAGTTAAGACTCCAGAGCAAAATGATAACAGTGTTTGATAAGGTATTTTGATTCATCTTTATAAGCAGAATAGAGACTTGTAGTGCTTCCTAAGTGGGAATGATTATTGCAGGTCATAGCTCATCCTCCACCACAGCTCCAGCTGGGTGCAGACTGACAGTGTATTCAGCTGCAGAAACAAGATAAAAGCTGTTCTGATTATGTAAGCTGTTGCCTAATCAGAAATTTTGAAGGGAGGTCAAGTCATCCCGAGTCATTACTGTAACCTGATTAGAGGTCCAAATCTACTTTCTTTGAATTTAACTGAGTATTTTCGCCATTGATTTTGATAGGAGAGCATCCTTACTCTTCTACTGGAGGCTGCATGTCACAGTAAGACAAGATATAAGTACCATTTAACTCCTAGCTAGATGATGTAATAAATTATGAGGGTTGCTCCAAAAGGAACTATTCCCAAAATACAATACACATGAGGGTTACCTAGTTAGTATTAGTATTTCCTGAATTTCACGTACTATTAAAAAATTGGCACCTCCAGTCTCTTTGTACTGAGACATTTTATCATTGTTAATTCATGTAGTATAGATGCTGTTCTTAGACAATCTTAGGAAACAACAAGAGTTTTGATCCAAGGATGGCTTGCACCAGTCCTCCTTACTTTGCTAAGCCTGATGAGGCCTTATCACAAAGTCTACCGTGTGTTTGGGAAAGAAATGAGTTTTTATTGTATCAATTTTATTACTTTATTCATTTTAAAGGATAGACCAGTTCCACAGCACCTTGGAAGTGTGAGAGAATATATGAATAAATTGGTCTATAACAGATGATATTCCAATTCATTATGAAGCAAGCATTCAATAATTAATAGCTACTTCAAGTGCCCACAGTATAATCATGGTTGGATTCAATTGCAAGAGACATAAAGGGGGTTATTGTACTTTCTCTTCCCCCGATGTTATAATGAAGTGGAGGCAGTTTGGATCCATAAGTATTGGAGAACAGTCAAGTTGCTACATATATAATAAACTGCTTTTTTCCAGCAGTCTGGATGTGTAGTGCCTTCCTTCTGCTTCAGCAATGACTGTTAAGTAGGAACTGATGAGAATACAGCTTGGTTAACATGGTGTGATTGCTTCTGATGCAGTAGAAACAAAGAGAGTTTCTCTTGGCAGCATATTTGAGTACCATGTTCCAGCATTAACTAGATATTTCATGGTAGTGTGACATGTGTCTTTCATCATGACACTGGACAGCTGCTTTGCAGACTTCAGGGTGCAAGTCCCAAAAGCAGTCGGGAGGTGTGTGAGTTAAGGGGAGCGCTTTGCCTGTTGCTCTGGGCAACAGTATTTCAGCTGTAAGGATTTGCTCCTTCTGGCAGTGGCCAGAAGGCCGGGGAGGAGGAAGAGTAGAAACAAGGAGCTGGATTCCCAGCAGAATCATGTCCTAAAGCTCCCATGCCAGCTGCCACAGAGAAATATGTTCTCCTGAGAAGAGGGATCCTGCCTCACCTGGGTAATACTGTGCCACCAGGATTAGTACCTTCAGGTGTTTGGTGGTCAGGCAGCAGGGCTGGATGGAGTGATGACAACCAGCCTGACATCTGTAAAAGAAGACTGAAAATGAATGTTTCTGTGGCTAAACAACCAAAGAAGAATATGGATGATATGACTGGCCTTTCAGAATAGACTAATGGTTTATCATTGTTGTGTCGGTTGTACCTATCCACCCCTGTCCCACACCACTGCAAATCAGGAGATCGAGAGTCACAGGAAAGCAAGGTCCAAGCAGCAGTGGATGATACTTCCTCACTGCAGGCAAGCAGGTCTGGAGAATGTGAAGGGTGGTCTTCTATGTAAGTGCTACAGGTGAGGCTGGCAAAAACAAGGTGGAAGAGAGTTGTGAATGTGTGTAGGTGGTTATAGATTGTGATAGTACACAGTGTATTAAGAATTGATTTATTTTTCTATTTTTGTCTCTTCTTTTGACAAAATCATTCCACATTTAGTTTTCATTAGCTCATCTCATGGGGAAAGGAGTCCTTCCTTTGCTTTTAGTCCTTCTTCTCGTCATCCACATTTTTGTACATAGAGTCACTCTTGCAATCATGCCATTCCTTTCTTTTCCTTTTTGCTTCTTTTCTATCAGATGACATTGACCATAGATAGATGATTTTGCCCAGCAGCCACTTACTTCGTAGATGTGTTTTAAAATCCTGTAAGAAGGAAAACTTGCAGCAAACAGAGTGTTTGAAATACAATGTAGCTATTCTTCTCTGGGATGAATAACATTGCTTTCAGCATCAGGAAAATAATGACTGGAAAATCAAATGTGCTCTAAGAATTTGAAGCTTTCTTTAAAGGGCTACTGCCCAAGTGTGTCATCCAATGGAGGAAAGTTCGTAGCTGCATTGGTTTTTGTACAACAGCTACCCAGACGGTGATGTGATACGTTTTATTGGGCTAACCAGAGTTAAAATTAGAACTGAGCAAATAAATCCCAGTGAGTAACAGAGTTTGTACATTTAACCTTTCTTGCTTCTCATTAAGATCAACCTTTTCAAACCTGGCCACTGATTTTTTGGCTTCCAGTTTACAGCATGCCTAGACAGGACCTAATTGCTAAGCCTGGTGAGCTTTCTACCTTCAGCTTGACAATTTTGATTGCCCAAGAACTAATAGGCACAAAAATACTGTCTAGTCTTACTTGTTCAGGATTATTGCACTGGCCAGAAAAACAATTTCTACAAATGCTCTTCCATCTGTCTGTCATTTGGAGACATCCAGTAGACAAATCTGAACCTTCAGTGTTTAGCTGAGTTGGAATTCTTGGGTCTCAAACCAGGGGCCATGTCCCTCTCTCTGTGGCTAAGCTAGGAAGTGAATTCAGGCATTTGCCTGTATGTGTGTTTGTTTGGGTTGCTATAGTACAGCTGGGGTAGTCTCTGTGATAACATTTATGGAAACCCACATGCACTGTGACTTTTTGCATAGAGGTTTGTTACTGAATCACTTCCATGTTGACTTCTGATTGAAACTCATTCATCTCTTTCTCCCGGGTCATTGCCTTGCTACTGTGCTCCCACAGTTACGAAATTTAAAGACAAATTATTCCTTCTCTGTATCACTTTTACCCCTGCAAATAGCTACCTCTTCTTCAAAACCAGACATGCACTACTACAAGTGAAGTGAGCGGCACAGCAGAGGTAAGCAAATCAAACTGCCTGTAAATGGCAAAGTTGTGTAACTGACTGATTCAGCATCCAGCGGGAGTGGCGGAGCAGTTTCCAAAATGGTAAACTTACTCACCAGAGTGGCCGGAGGACATCTTTGTTCAGAAAAAAAAAAAAACAAACCAGAGGGTATAAGCAAAAGGACCACCTTTCTCCTCCTTAATTTCTTGTGCCTACTTTGTCATTACTCGAGGCTGAACTTGGTCATGTGACTTCCGTGGTGAGAAGATTGTGGGTTTGACTCTCAGCTAGGACAAACCAAAACTGGGGTGGGTAGCAAAGGTTCTGACAGTGTGTCTGGGCAGCCCGAGAGCCATGCCCTAGCTCTCTTTCTCTTCTCCCCCTCTCCCCACACATGCATAGGATCCTCTGCGCTCCTGAACAGGGCAGAAGCAGGGATGCTCAGTTTTACTTCTCAAGGGTAAATCTCCTGCTCCAGCATGTGACTCCAGCAGATGTTGTGTCTGCAGTCAGGCTGCACCAGCTCCCCTCAAGATTCGCCACAGATACCCCCAGCATCATGCCTCTGCCTGACTCATGTCAGAGGTGTCATCTGGCTCTCCTTCATATATTTTTCTATGCTTTGTAAACTATAGCACTAGGTGGTGCTTAGAAAATACTCATAAACTGGTATAATAGATTTTTGCCTCTCCCTACAGGTTCTCACATCTCTCTTCATCTTCACTGTGTGCCCACAGGGATATCTTTGGGTTAATGTACCACATTGTCTCTGCTGGGCTTGGCTCAGTCCCTGTCCTTTCCCTCATGAAGGACTGCATTATCAAAACTTAACTGATAGTTTATATTGTGCTCATTTTTTAGATACCCCAATTAAACTCAAGGCCCACTCAAGGTCTGGGAACCCAAAAAGTGAGACTCCACATTTGGAGAATTTGGTTGTGGGTGAATAGAGCTATTGTTCTGCTGCTCCTGTGCTCATACCTTTGCAATCTGGCTGGATTCTGCTATCTCTGAAAAAATGACACCTCTTCTAGGAGAATACAAAGTATACCTTTCAGAGGCATCTTTTCTTCCTCATTTCTTCTTGTTTGCATCATGTAAATTCAAACTGTCTTGTCTTAATCCTTTTCTGCACTTGGGCCGGCAGCTGAAAGTCTGTGAAAGTATGTGTGTTTTATCTTCTGTGCACTCTGCAGAAACAACTTTACAAACCACAGAGACTATTTTAAAATAAATGGCCATTTTTTGAAATCCTATCATTACAAAGCTGAGGCTTGATTGTTGTCCTCTGAGTGCTTCATAGCAGCAGAATTCC
Organism: Steatornis caripensis; assembly: GCA_013398225.1. Taxonomy (NCBI): domain Eukaryota; kingdom Metazoa; phylum Chordata; class Aves; order Caprimulgiformes; family Steatornithidae; genus Steatornis; species Steatornis caripensis. The sequence goes on along the minus strand of VZSC01013674.1, from coordinate 224,117 downwards.
TGCATTTTGGGAATTATGCTGTCTATTCATCGAGTTGGAGTGGATCCAAAAGTAAAGCGTGGAACCATTGTGAGCAGTGGCTAGTGCTCACAATTTTACTTTCTCTAACAGATGGCCAATATTACTGTTTTGTGGAATGCTCAGATATCAATTCATCATCATTTGGAGTGTGGGGATGATTTTTTATTTTTAAATAAAGATGCACAGAAATGATCTTTAAGAAGTCCAGTTGCTTTCATCATTTCTGGCACAAAAGAACTGAAAACAGCTCCATTATGGGGCAGCGAAACCTTCAGTCTGTGCTTTATTATTTGTAGTATTTTTAATAATAATAGTATTTTTCTTTCTTAATATGAACATGTATGAAGGTAAACACATGCTTCAAAACAAGTCCATCTAAGACAGTAATTCTGAAAGTTAAGAAATACCATCCTGGATGATGTCTTAGGGAAAGGTTGGGGTCTCCATCCTGCAGGTGCAGCACAATGAGCAGTTTCCAAAGTACTTCCAGCATCGTAATCTTCTGTTTGTTTAATAATACATATTTATTATCAGACTTCTATACTGATGCAAACTACACTAAAGCCAAACAGACTGACTTCAAATTGATCAAAACATAAGAATATCAAAGCCAATTTGATCAAAATCTAACAATATTAAAACCAATTAGAATTTTAAGTGACTTGGTATAGAGGTAGCTCTGTGTTGTTTTTCAAACTAGCTTAATTAAAACCCCAAATCCACAAATTCTTTTCTGAAAATAGTTTATCATCGACTCGCCTCTCTCAACACATGGTTTTGTATGTCAGAATACCTGCCAGCCACTACCTTGAAACTTTACAATCCGTGTTTAAAGATACCTAAAATAAATAGCATACACCACATGTAAATACATATTTAAAATTCTGTGAAGCCTTAAAACTATTGATTAATTGAGTTTTTTGATCACAAGTAATTCAGCTGACTCTCTTGGGTTTAACCTGCTAATATATACAAGATATGTTACTGATACTTTCCCAAAGTAAATACTATTCCCCGTCTCTGTTCACCTCGTGATGTCTTTAGAGGTATGCTACTGTCAGAGAACTTGGGGGTTTGGCAGAAACCCCCTGCAGATCTGTGTAATGACACCAAAAGCTCACCTCTGGCACATTTAATGATGTTCTCATCTCCTCCTGAGAGAGTGTTAGATAGTTGGCAGGCAGGTAGATGAATTACACTGTCTTCTGGAATTACATCTTTTTTCTCTTGTCCAAGTGCCTATGTGTTTTGGTTTTGGTGAGGGTTTGAGATTAATCTGGCTTGGGTGAATCGGTGGCAAAATGAGACAGGTTTTTAACAAATTTCTACTTTGTTGTTGCTTATTTCTGCGTTTTTGTGTACTCTTGTATACTTTTTGTGTTTAAGCACATGCAGAATATCCAGGGTTTAATTTGGTTTATTTATTCAGTATAATTAGTATATAAATTATAAAAATATGTATTTGCATATATCATGTATTTATATATTATGTATTTATTATATGTATTTATATATAATATATAAAATTATATAATTTAGTCAGTATAATTATTAAATATTGTAGTATTGCTTCTTTAATAACGGCTATACTACTCATTAAAAAAACTGCATAACTAGCAGAAGTTTCAACAGATAGCGCAGGATTACCCCTATTTGCTCATGTATACTATCTGAACGTATCCTGACATTTGGAGCTGAAAAAGACTGCTTATGATTGTCAGTTCATTGCTTTCAAGATGTGTGGTACTGTCAGTCAGTAGGACAGATCAGATGTTAATTCTTAGTTGAGTGTGCTTCACTTAGATCAGAAAGCAAGAAGGGAGGACTTCTTACCTATACCAGCTGTAATGTTGCATAGCCAATTTTCTTAAGAAAAATAAATAATCAGTAAATTGCTTAAGCTTTGTATCTGGAAAATAACAATAAAGAGAGGTTCTTTGTAAAACTGTCTTTTGTTTTGTTTCCAAGTAAAAAAAGGTATGTTGTACTAATTGCAGGGCCATTAAAAGCGAAAGTCCTGTACAACCCAAGCCAGAGGAGTGAAAAGAAAAAGCACGTTCTGAGAACAAACCAAGAGAGCATTTCGCTGGTGTAGGAGCAAGACATTAGCACATATGGATTAGATTACTAGAACCGGATCTGCGGTTCGGGTTGATTGTGGAAGGAGCTCCAGCCCATCCCGGCTCCGGGGCTGCCGGCTGCAGGACTCCAGTCTCCCAACACTGCCACCTGCCAGCAGCTGCACCACACAGCACCGTTGCCTTTCTTGCTTACCATTGTCGGCAAGCTGTAACTTTTTATTATAGATGACTTAAAATTAATGGCCCTTAGTCTCCTCTCACTGATTTGAGTGTGAATGACGGCACCCGTGTGAACGAGAGGAGGCTCCGACTTGATGTATTTCATGCCTCGAGCCTCGGCTCTGAGTTTTTTTTAAGCCTTTAGTTGTCATTCAAAAAAAAAAAGTCCTGGGAGAAATTCTACTGTAGAAAAGGAACAGCAGCAGACGAATGGACTCACGAGGTAGAGTCTCAGGAGATGAAGTGATGATCCTACAGGATGCATGCTGTTGGAAACCTGACTTTTAGCAAAAATGTGAGCCTTTACCTTTCTGTGCTTGGTAGGGGCATCTGCTTTTGAACAGCATCCTGGCTGGAGGGAAAAAACTCTCAAAATAAGCATGTCTTTTCTTTTGGTGGGGGCGGGGGTGGGATCAAGAATTTCTGCGCATGCGTAGCAGCTCTCTCTAGTACAGAGAGGGTCCATCCTCATTTGCAATCATCAATCTTTCATTTTATAAAATGTTTCTGGAGTGTACTGAAAGAACTTGTTTGTTGCATTTATTAGCTAGTACAGCAGCTGGACAAAATGCAGGTTTTGGTTTGTCTCGCAAATTGAAAACAAAGAAGTACCTCGTGTATGTTACTCTTCGTGTGATGTTGTTAGCTCTTATCCTTTATCAGATGCAGCAGATGTTCAAGGGTAAACCTAACACAAAAACACATAACTCACAGAAAATAATTTTTGTTATCTCTGGAAGACAAACTATTTACAGCAGCGAAGTAACAAGAAGGAATACAAGCAGATGCCACTTTATTCTGTTTGCTTGGCCTATGGCCTCTTGAATAGCTTCTGCTGGGAATCCGATAGTTAAGATGGCATCAGCATTTCTGTTATATTTTACTTTTTTGTTGGTTTAGCATATTGGATATGGACTACTACAGCAGTCCATCATCTCCATATTGCAGCAATATTTTCTGCCACGTACAAGTATTTTTCCATTCGAGGTACCGGTGGCATTTATATCCAGTTTAGTTTATGCTCTGTTCATTGCTTTGCATTTGCACGAATAGAGATGATGAGGATCATTTTGAAGACTTTTGCAATGAGAAATTCCCTTTTGTAAGGCTAACTTTTTTGAGTTCTTAGAAAATATAATTTAAACAATAGAAGTATGCAAGTTTGACTCTGCCAGGACATTCTACATTAATAAACTTTTAAAATGTTACTTATTTTCTTTATCTTGCCACAAATAAATTAAATGCTTTGCATGTTCCAGGAGTTTATGGAAAACTGTCGAAATGATGAGTTGTTTGATAAAATTTATAAACATTTATTCAAGTAAGTCTCACTGTAACTTTTAGATACTTTCTTGTACTTTTCTTTCATTTAAGGACTTTGACCGTATGCCATGTTTAATCCTTTTACAGTTTTAAAACCTCTTAGTGTGGTCCGCAGATCTCATTTACATCCGTTTAGTTTTCTGAATACTTTGCAGTAGGGGAGCTTTGTCAGGAGCACCTCTTCGATATAATCAGGCCAGTCTCGAGGCTGATTAATGTTATCTCCTGGAGGAAGAGAGTCCATGTGAGAAATACTCTTTGTCACACCGGTAGATACTTTTAACTTTACTTTACTTTACTTTACTTTTTAACTTTACTTTTTTAACTTTTAACTTTAAAACATGATTAAGCGCGGAAGTGAATGAACATGCATAGGCATTTGAAAGGCTGCACCTCAGCTCAATAGGACTGAACTGTGAAGACCTGATTGGCCACCGAAGAATGCACACTCCCATCTGCTCTCCTGCATGAAAGTGCAATGTCTCCATCACTATCCTAGGAGTTACTGCAGAGCTTCCTGATTGCTGTGCGCTGGTGCACAAAGATAATAAAATGCTGTCTCAAATTACAGGTCTCTCTGCAAGAATTTGCAGAGAATTTTGCAATGAGTTGTGCCAATTTTCATAGTCTTCAATACAGTGTTTCTCAGAGACATATTTTCTTTATTTTGAGACATCTCATAAATACAAAGAAACTGTGTTAAAATAATGCATAGCAACATAAAAGTAATAAAAGCAGGGACAGTCTCAGTGCTGACATATACACATTCCTATGTAGCATGTTTATTGCACACTTTCTTGCATGGTAAGGGACACAGAAGACCTATGC
>VZSC01013674.1:169001-214661 GCA_013398225.1 Steatornis caripensis | reverse complement strand
TTTTTTATTTTCCTTTTTCGTCTTCCCCCCCGCCATTCCCGTTTTTTTTTCCCCGCTTCCCCTCGAGGTTTATATTTTCCTGCTGAGGCACGGAGGGAAACGCTGAATCAATGTCTGCTGCAAACGAGGAGCCATTAGATTTCGAGAAGTGATTCCAACATGACACAATACCGGCTAATCAGCACTAGGGCCATAAAGGGATTTCTAATGTGATTCCTTTTGACAGCCTGCTAATTTCAACTCATTTGCAAATTGACTGTCGTGCATTAAAAGGATGCTTGGTTTAGTGCTCGTGCTGTGCTCCTGGTCCAAGTCCTCAGAGTGTAATGGACAGCTTTCTGCTGATTTCAGTGAGCTCTGGATCTGTTGTTGTAGAAGTAACCTGCTTTGCATGCAGTACTCATTGTTTTCCACATGCCATCTGAGAAGAGAAAAAGCGTCCTTCTTTGCTGTAACTGGGACACAAAGACAGTCTAGGTTTGTGTGGCAATAAAAGGCCAGTCATTTCCCAGTTCCCTTTGCAATCTTACAGAAACGTGGAATATCCTTGCTTGCTTAAAATGGACAAATTAAGGCAAGTGTTAAAATCGAAGGCAAGGAATGAAGCAGGGGTTAAATGTGAGTGCAACAAGGACAGTTTCCAAAACCAGAATTGAAATATGTCAGTTTTAAAATTTTGATTTCTATTTCAGGATCTGTTGCAAAATGTGAAAATGAGGGCGAAATTCTTCAGATACCATTTATCACAGACAACCCTTGTATAATGTGTGTTTGCCTGGTAAGTTTGGATTTCAGATAGTAAGAATATTCAGGCCTGTACTAAAAGTAACTGCATGGAGAGGGGAATATTTCACGTAATCAAATCTTGGGTGCCTCTGTTGCCTTTATGTAACACAAGGTTATCTCAGAGCTGAGCTAATGGAATGTAATCCAATCCATGATCTGGCAATCATTTCTTTGACTTTAAAACTCTCAGGCACAAAGTTGTACATGACTTTAGTATGACATCGTGAAACTGCATTTGCTATGTGAATTTGGAGGGAGAACTGTTTTCACAAAGTCAGGGGTGCGCACAAAAGCCTTTGCGTGTAGCTCAGTAAGGGGAATGAAAAGCAAGGTTTAGAAATGGTGTTGTGTCGAGCTCCCACGTGCGTAGTTTCACGTGCCAGTAGCTGAGGAACTGCACAAGGGTGCGAGGTGAAGGCTGCAATGTGACTATACACACTGTAATGACAGTGAAAGCACAAGCGACGCTTTCATCAGAGTGCTTTGTTCCAACGTTACCTGCTGTGCTGGGAATTCAGTGATTAATAATATAACTAGCTGATACACATTTTGGGGATAAACATTCCCTTTCCTTGTAACTCTGCTTTGGAGTTAAGCATTTCTGGGAGCAATTCAGCTGGACAAGCCAAGATTTGGGAAGTATTGAAAAACAGTTATTCTAAATAAAACTTTGTACAATATATTTAAAAGAAAGCCATAAACCTTAATTTGCTGTTGAATGCAGAGAAAAGTATAGACCAGAAAGCACTATGTTTTACATTTTGGAAGTTACAGAGTAGCTGAATGCACAGAATGTGTTCTACTTTAGGACTGAAATATCAAGACACTCTCTTCCCCCCCCTTCTGTTATTGCTATTAATATTATTAGCATTAGCCAGCATTATTATAACTCTATAAAAGACAAAAAATTTTTTCAGACTGCCTTTTAGAAGGCAATTTTGGCAACCATAGGAACTTGATCTTGAGCCCCTCAAGGTTGATGTATATTGCTGCACTGAGTTCAACAGATTTTAAGTGAGACTCAGTGATAACTTTTTAGCTCATAGTGATAAAGTTATTGATTCTTCTGAGTAGAGGGGGATGGGGAAGGGAGGAACATGGGATGTGGTGAATAAAGAAATCAAAGGGAAAACAAAAAAAGAGATGAAGCTGTGTTTTATCATGGATCACCTTCCCAAATATGTCTGCCACCACTCTTGCTAATGGAAGCTGGTGTTAATCAGCGAGGAAGCAATTTATCTGTGAAAGAGCAGAAGTTCAGTCTTGGGCATCAGGGCAATAATGCATCAGGGTAAAATACTTGTATTTATAGATCTCTCTAGACCTTGGCTTTATTAAATCAATGAACACCCTTTTAGTGCATGAACATGAAGAACTGCGAAAGCAGTGTATGTAAGAACTCTAAATCTATGCATTTTGTAGGGCATACTGTAGTGAAATGGCAACAGAAGGCATTTGGCTCCCTTCTATGGAAGAAGGGCACTGTGTTTTATTAAGAATATGGATGCCTAGTGAAGTTACCACAGTTACCTGCCCCGGATACACTCTGTTTTATTTCTGTCAAAGGATAAATATGATCACTGTTTCTTGAGTTGAAAGCTGGGAGGCCTGATAGAGGAGAAGGAAATTAGTCTGCAGATACTGACTTTAATGTTGTGCAGCATCCAAAGCAATGACTTATTGGACAGCTGTTTGCTGAAATCTTTGTTCAGCCCTGCCACAAGGGAAAATATCAATTTTAAGAGGACTGAGAAGAGCAGAAATGAAAGCAGCAATGTGGTGATTTGTGACCAGCAGGGAAGAGAGAACCAGGTTTCCTTAGATCCAACTAGAAATATTGATTGTTTAGTAGTGGTTCGGTGAGGAACTTTCTCTGGGAGACTGATCATGCTCTTCAAGGGCAAACCTGATGGATGTTCATATCACAAGAAGTGAGCAACTAAGAAGGGACCTTAATCAGCTGTTCCAGGAAGGAAGCAACTGCTGTCCAGGGAAGACAAAGGACAGAAAATTTAACAGAGAGCATTTCTGTTAAAAAACACCAGTAAAGTGAGTAACTGAGATATTGGATTAGATTATGGCAGGTCTCTTGTAGCGGTGATATATTCCCATGACTGCAAGCTGCCATAAATAACTGTACAAGTTACGGAAATCTGAATGACTCTGCGAAGAAGAGGAGTATCTAAGTAACGCCCTTCCAGGACTTTCCCGTCTCACAAATGAGAGGAGACAGAGAGGAAATTCTGGAGCCGAATAATCAAGTGTTTGACAGAACTGAATCTGCTGGTTGTGTCCTGCAGAGAATGGGGATGCATCCTGGCGAGGGAGAAAGAGGCAGGCAGCATAAGGAACGCAGTCTCCGACTTTGTCTTAACATGCTAAAATAGTTGGGAGGGCAAAGCAAGGGGTAGTATTGTAAGAGCAAGTGTGAAAACTGGAAACTCATGAGTCATGGGTAAGTTGCAATAATGCAACAAAGACTGCAAAGAGCAATTACAAATGCAATTCCTTGTACACCACTGAGAAGTGTTGGTAGGAAGACCAAAAGTTGTATTTTCTCATTGATTCATGGAGACAGAGTAGACTGATTTTCGTGATAGGAACGTGAACAGGAACAAGGCAGGCAGAGCAGACACTGACTTCTAGGGATGCCGCTTTAAGAAAGCCTCTAGCTCCTGTTTTAGAGTCACTGGCAACACAGAACCCTGAATCTTGAATACAAAAGGGACACTGGTGGGGATGTCCTGGAAACAGTCAAGTCTAGCTACCAAACAGGATGAGTTCATTCGTAAACATCTGCTGTAACATGTGGAAAGAGAAGCCATGGTGACATGGGAATGCGGACTAGGGGACATGTGCTGGAGATTTTGTATATAGTATATAATAAATAATTAATTTCTAAAGTATGGGTAATGCTTTTCTAATAAAAAGGCACTGCACCCGCCATGAGATAACTCTGTTTTGGACTTTTCTCCTTGTCAAAATGAAATGTGGCAGAGCGCATGGAACAGCACTGATGCTTGCCCTTAGTATAAGGAAACAGATAGGACCAAGAGAATGTGAGTGTCTGTGTGTTTAAATATACACTGTAGCTCTGTATGCAAGAACTACCCACTGAACAAACCACTATGGCTAAAATCTAGATTTCCCTAATTTGTAATTTATATGTCTCTACTTTATCGTCTTAATAATGCCCATGATCATGATCATATTTAACATCTGTAAGACAATAGTTTCAATGTGAGCTTTTACAATTACAACACTCTAGCCATGGTATATTGCTGTCCAACTAATCATCTCTAAGCACTTAATAAACATGGATGAATTTGATCTCCAAGGAACCGGTCATTAATTACAGCTGACCGCAAGAAGTGGCCATTTTAATTATTTTTTTTTTTAGAGAAAAACATAAAAGTCAAAGAAAGATTGTGGTTTATCCACAAGGAATTTCTTGTAGGACTGTGATGAAAGCTCAGGTCTCATAACTCCTGGTCTAGTGGTTTGACTACGAAGCCATCCCTTTGCATTTCATGCACTTTCACTTTACAAATGGATGGGAGTGGTATAGTCAGAATGTGAACACACTCATTTTCTTTTTTGTTTCTCTGACAACAGGCAGGCTGCACAGATGCCAGATTTTTCATTTGTCTGCTCTCCTGAGCATGTTCTGACGATGGATGGGCAAAGGCAAATTAAAGCTGACTCTATGATCTAGAGGTTTTGAGAAATGTGGTTCATGACTTACTGTTGCTATCTGTAAAACACAGTTAGAGCTAGTGTGCTTTGGTCTTCTGCCCACTTCTACTTCGAATGTCTGTGGCTCCGCATCTCCAGGGAGCTACGCTATCTCCAGAAAGCTGCCACGCTTGCCTGGCTTTCCTTAGTGTTTGAGATACTGGAATGGTGCAAAGCAGGCTGAAGGCAACTGAAAGTACCTGCTTTCTCGTGCATTCACCTTATATGCTGTTAAACACAGCAACTGGAGAAAGTCCTAGCATCCTTAGTATCTAGAGCTAATGGTTAAAACATTTTTCTTGAAGCTAGATCATGTAAAAAGTTCAGGACAACCTACTTGTGAAATGCCATGGTTGAGCGTCCTGTTGCACCCATGCTTATAGCTGAAGACTTCTCTGATGAAAGGATAGAAAATGCTCTAAGCTGCAGCAAGCTCTGTATCAGAGGAAGGTGAACAAATGAAAGGAAATGCTGGATGTGACGGTCAGTAACAAGGATTAAGTCAACCAGCTCTGTGAAGAAAAAATATTGTAAAAAAAAGGGAAGCCATTATTTCAGATGATGATGTGGCCCCTTGACAATACAAAAAAAATGTTAGAGAACATATGATTGTGAAATTATTTTATGCCTAGTGCTCAATATTGAGAAAATCTCATGTTCTGCTGTTTTCTGAAAATCTAAGTAGGGAAACTGTGGGTTATGAAGTTGACTATAAAAAGTTTGGAGTTTAAAGAACTTGTCTGAATTGGCAATGGTGATTACAGGTAAAAATATATAATCTTGGTGGTATTTATAGTAGAATTATATTGATTTGGTTTGAGAAATGGATACTTTTATATCAGTTATTGAAAGCTTTAAGACCTCAAGTGATTACACTACATAATGCCAAAATTCTCTTCTAAAAATATCCTCCCATATCTGTGGAAAAATGATTATTTCAATCTATAGGATCGTTTCACACACCTTGTGTGGTTTGAGGAACCCAAACATACCATGTATGACAGATTGAGATCTTTATCTTTCAGATGTGAAAATTTTAGGCTGAGGATAGTGGAGGCGTGGGTGAATTTCTCTTAGTAGAAAGAAAACCTCAAAAGCGTGAAAACTTAGTGCATTTTGGTAAGTTTTGGACTTTTTGTAGTGCAGATATGTATTGAAGATTTTGAAATGTTGGGGGAAAATGCTGTTAACAGAATATTGGGAGAACTTTTGGTTAGCTGTATATGGGTGTCAGCATATAAAATAGGCATGGAATATTTAAGTTCAAACCTGGTAGAAGTACGGTAAAAGATCAAGTGCAGAAAGAGTTTTTGTTGGTACAGCTTTTTGGCTGGAAGGTATCTAAAACTCAAAATGGAAGTAGACTCACACTTAATATTATGGCCTTTGCTTTCAAGAAGTATGTATTTCAACATATGTGTGAAAAAGACATAAAAATGCTACAATCCATCGGAAATAGGTGAAGTGAGAACCATGCATAACTGTAGGATGAGAAGAACCCCACAGAACTAACTTACCCTGAATTAAACTTCTGAGGGCTGAGTTTTTTGAAGGTGAGATGAGCTCAGCAGTGACGACGATGACAGGTGGTGGTGCTAGTGGTGGTGAACGAGAGCCATGTCATTTCATGCTCATTTATCATCATCTGCATGGACCCTCAACACCTTGCCAGAAGCGAGCAGAGATCCAAGAATAACCTATCCATTGGCTAATGGTGGATGTAGTTTTAAAATGAATGGTCCAAAAATGCCAGCTGAAAGGGACAGGTGAGAAACCAGGTACTGCAAGGAAATAGGTAGGTATACCTCAACTAGCGGTGGCCTTCACATTACAAGAGCTTTTTCATTTTTTCAAGAGAATGAGGGGTTTCATGTTCAGTGTGTTCTTTGTGGGGAGAAAAGGTCTTTTTATTATTTTTTTTATTTTTCCAAAATACTTTAGAACAAAGTGAGTTGTGTCAAGAAAGAGCTGATAAAAGCTAGTAGTGATCTTGACCGACCACATCTCAACCAGTGCCATTTCCTCCACCTTTTTCCTCCTCACTTCCCTCATGCCCGTGCCTCAAACTTGCCAGCTGCACCTGAGGAGTGGTAATCATATGTCTCAACCTTTTATCACCTAAATCCAGAACAGAAGGAAATAAACGTAAGCCAGAAAGTATAACCAAGTGTTGGAAACCTGAGAAAAGTTTCGAGACGGGAGCTCAGGAAACTAGAAATCAGAGCTTTGCTTGGCACAAGTTTTATTCAGCATGAACCATCATTCTGTAGGTTAAATTTCTGGTTTTAATTCCAAATGTACAGTGTAGAATTTGACGTTTGTTCATAAAAAAGTATGTTAAATTCATTGTTACAAGACCTAGTGTTCTACCTAGCTTGAGCTGACGCAGTAGTGAAACCAAGTGCAAGCAAACAAAAAAATGGAAGAAATAACGTCTCCACTTGTTCCTGCCTGCCTCTCCCCACTCCCTCATCCTCCTCATTGCAGTCTAAAGCAAAAAGCTACTAGATTTGCTGGGCTTCTTTACCTGTAGCATAGTTGGTTTCTGTGGCAGAATACACAAGCTGAAAGCGCGTAGCTAGCCTGAGAACAAGTGTTTGACACATGTTCAGTGAAGATGGCAGTGTTTTAGTACATGAGGATTCAATTGTTGTTGCGTCAAGGTATAATGCAGCCCAGATGACTTTTAGTGGAGTAGTGCGTATTAAAAAAAAAAAATCATCAAACAATTCTTTCATACCTATTTTATGTAATTTAATTTCAATAGTTTACACACATCAACTACAGAATCTACCAAGACTACATCTTCTTTCAATTTAAATATTCTTGGTCTTTATTACTGTATAATATAATCAGCTTTCTCTTCACCCACAAAAATAACAAACAGAGAAAAAAAGCCCATGATACAGTAGTGTTCTGGTAGTTTTCACCCCCGTATTACTGCAAAAGAGGATGTTGTTTTGATTGATGTGTGAAGGGTTCCTGGAACATAAGCATGCTCCAACATGATGAAAGCTTTGTTAGATTTTGTCCAATTTAAAAACGATGTATACGCCATCACTTAAATGAAAAAAACTGACACCCCACACCCCAAAAACAAACGCTGAAAACAAAAACCAGTCATAACTTCATGTCTGGTGCAGCAGAATGTCCCATGTGTTCTTTGTCATGGAGACCAAAGAACACACACACACACACACACATATATATTTGAAGACAGTTTTGCAAGTGAGAAGTGAATTGAATCAAGAGTGCAGAGCTGGTTAATTATCTGTTGTGGAGGTGATTGCTTTGATAGGCTTTCCTGAAGGAGGATTCAGGTAGGTTCACTTGTACTTGTTCTTAATGCATGCAACACCTGTAAGACAAGACTTTGACCTGAGAATGAAACACAAATTATCTATGGTAGAAGATGGTTACTCTAGCTTGATTCTCTAAGTTTCCAACAGCAGTGTTGAGGCAATGTTCAAATCAGTTTAGTCCCATATACAGATATGGCCACCCTGGCCAAGTAGTACCATGTGCAACATCTAATCTAATTTTCTCCTCTGAGTGTTGTCTCTGTGCCATCTGTGCACCTTTTGAAGTCAGCGTCCTGCACTTTGCTTCACATCCCAGACCTGCCTCAGAGTGTGGCACATCCTTACGCAGGCATGTTTGCTCTCAGTTCGCTATGCTTTATTGTGACATTTAGTTTGGAGACATGGTGCACAGTCATATGTGACAACTTATGATGAACCCTTTCTGGAAATCTGCAGGCTTGAAGAAGTCATTTCGTGTTGGTCTCAAACCACATGGGATAGTGAAAAGTTCACTACTTGCACATTTCTAACATAGAATCAGCTGCATTGAGCAAGCATACATATGCAGTGCTGAACTGATTATAGGTCTTGGCAAAACCCTCATGGAAGAGAGCTGGTGATATGTCACTGTAACGATGGTGAAGACCCAACCTATTGGGTATGGAAATGAGATTCTCTTTGGCATAATTAAAGGATCAGAGAACTCGAATATAAAAGAACATATTTAAAATTTATAAATAATATGTGGAAAAATATGAAGGACACAAAAATGCCATAAACTAAATGGGAAAATGTGATATAAGTTGCAAATGTCTTTGGAATGTGTCTACAATAAATGCAAAATGGATCAGTATAAGTTAAGGCCCTTTTTTTATTGCCAATATGAAAAACATTATTAAAGAGCTGGTCCAATACCAAAATGGCATTTTAAAAGCATACAGTTACCTGTATGTAGTTTTTACTAGCTTTCGAGTTTCTTCCATTGAGTTGTTAATGGTCTTTTTAAGAATTATTGCCCTGTAAGTGAATGGTTCACAATGTCTACTTCTGCTGTTCTGCTTTGTGCTGCTATATAAAAATAGATGTTTTTTTACTTACCAAATATCTGGTTTTATTTCCCCATCATGTTTTAATAGAATTTTTTGAGGGAAGAAATATGTTAAGCAACAACTAAAAAATCAAATGAAAATACATCCTTTTGATATTGAGCTTATGATCAAATAAAAGGCTATTGTGAAGAAAAACCAATATTGTATAAAAGCTTTTACCTGTAATGCTACTATGAAAATGACTATCATACTGGTACTTGCTCATATTGTACCTAATAACTGCTGTAATTACTTCTTCTGAGGCCTCTTGACCTCTTCGTCTTACGCATTAAGCTGGAGCTAAAAGTTTTCTAGTGTAACCATTTGTCACATTGAGCTCTGTGCACCATTTTGCATCCAACTGAATCAAGTGCTGAGCTCTGGATCTGAGTACAACATGGACACCATCTATTCTTGTCATCCCCAGGAGCTGACCTTGTGTGCTCTCTGAGATCTGGATTTCAATCTTTTTTTTCCCTATGTCTCCCATTATTTATTAGACTTTTTTCCTACTTTTTTTTTTCCATTACCCACTTGTGCCTGGAATCTGCTTGCTCTAGCTAGTTGTTCAAAATGGGCTGTTAAACTAGGACTACAACACTGAAAAAATAACATGTCTTCATGCATTATCTATGATTTGCATCCTCTTTGCTTGTTTCCTCATCTGTTCTACACATCGACTTCCCAGCTGTAGTACGCATTTTCTGTATTGCATCTTAGATTTTTCAGATAGGGAAGCATTATATTTTTGTCTTGTAAAGTGCTACAGCAAAAGGCAGTACTACTAAATAGCATTAGAGTTGGAGATCTGTTTGTTCTTGTGAGCACAAAGGATGGGCATGTGATAAAATGTCATTTAGAAAAAGTAATGCAAAAGATGTGAAAATTTTCCCTGGCAAATTGAGGCCCAAATTTTCCGAGTCCCTGTTTTACGTAAACCTTTTTGCAAAGCTTAATGTTTGAAGATTGAATCAGGTCTTCTTAACTCTGTGTTAGACTTGTGCTTACATGGATACACTGCATTTTGCTTCAGAGCAGATATAGTTTGCTTAGGGCATCTGCAGTCTGTTGCGTGGTAGTGGCGCTGCCTTGTGTATGCATAAGCCCCGATGTGCAGCATTGAACTTTCTTGCTCATTAGACATTTAGTGCAATTTCCTCAACCACACAGACGCTTCCATTTCTGTTCTAAATTTCTCTGTGCCGAGCACTGTGTTGACTTCGATACCCAGAGCTGTGCCAGGCTTGAGAAGTTAGACTGCCGTTTCTGCTTCACACTGAAAACCAGAAACCAGGTATCACTCAGCCCCGGGCAGTTAAGGTGCTCAGCGTAACCCCAAACCTTATTTGCCTCTTTCGCCGTATGGTGTGGTACATCGTGCAGCTCACCTCCTCTTTCGTAGCTAAAGATCGATCTTGAGGCATGGAAGCAGCAGCACCACACTCCTCCTCACCTGGGGGCATGCAAACTGATGTGTCCTAGAACCCTAGCCAGGAAAATCAGATTTCTGACAGCTCATAGGTTAAAAGTTGTGTGCTTTGGCTTTTGTTTTCTTGGTTTTTTTTTTAGTGGTTCCTGACGTCTTTATATTCAATTATATTAAATGGCTTCAATAGGAATTGGATCTACCCTAAGGTTTGGAACCATCAAAGTGTATTCCGATTGCCAGACATACATTCACATTTGTTTTTCTCATTTCTCTTATGATTTATTAGTGGCTGAAGATAACAGACCTTGATTGTTCTGAGGTTGTCTCCTCATTTTTTTCTGTCTGTGTGGTGATGTGCAGTTGAGGCATGGAAGAGGGCAGGAGGAGCTGATAAATGACTGCTCTAAGGCTGTGAGGTGGTTATGATCTGATTGTGCCAGTTAATGACATACCTCTAGGTTGTGCCACTTGGAAATCATTGGGGCAGGAAGGAGCTGGGCACGGTGGCTGAGCTTCAGATAAGGCTATTAGCTGAAGGATTGCCTGTGGGACCCAAAATACTGCTAAGAGCAGCTGGCTCTCGTACTACAGGGAGACTGTTGATCATTTGCTTGTGAGAGATCATTTGCTTTTGCTGTATATGGCAGTGCACAGCTGATCATTTTCATACTTAGCACTTCACTCCCCCCACCCAGATGAGTTAACTTGGTTAGGTGGATTGGTGATTCAATGTGGCAAATGCTTTTGATTAAAATAAATGAATAAAATTATGCTGGCAGGCAGAATGCAAAGCATGCAAGGTTTTTAGTCTGCCAGCCAAGGGTTGGTGGATGGGTTGTTTGTAAAAGCAGTGGATAGAAAATGCTGGACAATTAAAATCATTATACATTAAAATGTTGATGGTGCAGTAGTGTAGGAAACCTTTTTAACAGATGTATGCTTGAGGCATAGTTTGTCTGTGGTCTAAACACATTAACCATTTCTGGAGAAACTTGCTGATGCGGACATTTAGGATGCAGTACAGTGCACTGATTCTGAACTAGAGCTTGTTTAACATGGAGGAAATAGAAGAAGTGTGCAATTTGTATAGCTTCTGGAAAAATGTTTGTATATGTCCGATTTAACTTGGCAAGGTTTCCAATCCTCAAGCAAAACCTATTTGACCCAAAAATCAATCTGTAGTGAAAATTTTAAAGTATCTAGAACTCTAGGCTGTGGTAGTAAGAAATTGGAGTGGTTTTATGTACTTTTTGTTAAAAGAAGGATACATATTTGGTACCTAAACCTATACATAATCATGTTAGTATGAAGTGAGTATCTTTGATGCCATCGAGTTTCTTGGCATAATTAAACCAGTCCACATATGGAAACATAAAAAGGTGGGAGCCAAAGCAGGAAAAAGAAAGCAAATCACCTACAAGAAAAAGGGAGATTGACTGGAAGGCATCCATCTAGAGAGATGAGTAGGTGGGTAGGCAGCTCCAGTCAGTTTGCTGGGCGTTACCTCTTACATACAAGACGGCACAAAAACTAGTGGTGAGACAGACCTTTAGTTGAGAGAACATGGATGTGAAGTGACTCCAGGAAAGAAATGTATGACTCTGGAACCAGAGGTCTAAAAGGATTTTAAGCATCTTCTGGGGACAATATTACTACTGTGTGTTTGTGGACAACTTGTGACTGTGACCATAAGGTACTCTTGCCATCAAAGCATTTAACCCACTGGGTATTGTTTAGGTTGGGCTGTTGGCTCAAGCAGCGCATGCTAACCATCTTGCCTCTCCATTGAGGAGACAACTCAGAACAGAGATTTCTTACAGCTGACACACTGAGCAGGGAGCTGACAAGAGCTGCTGAGTACAATGCTGTACCCTAAACCCCTCTCTGTTTTGGGGCCAAGTATCTCATTCTGTGCCCTTCAGGGTTCACTGCTCTGACCTGGGTGACAGGAACATCTCCTCTTATGTCATACAGCTTAGCACTTGGAGGCTGTGGGAGAAACACTGTTTATTGTAAAGTACATCAAGAGTCATTGATGCAGAAATTAGTGACCTCATCTTGGTCAGGAAATTTCCTGCTCTTCTCTAGGCTAGAGAAGTGTGTTTCAATTGCCTGTGCAAAACACAGCAGTGTGGACAGGCTAGATGAAACGTTGTTCTTCCAATCCAGATAGGGCTGTGACTTGACAATGAGAGCCTTCTCTTATTGCAGAGGTAGGTAAGCTAACAAATTAAGTTTCTAAGACCTCAGGTAGACACTTTCTTGTTTTCTTCAGCTCAGCCCTAGGTTCCAATTTTTACATGGCACTTGACTATCTCATTATAAAGAGCTCGTCTTAAGCTAAAGGTGTGAAAGTTTTGAATTTCAAACCATCTTTCTGACTGCCCTGTGGTTTCCCCCAGCTGCCCATGTAGTAGTGTTGCTGCTGGAGTTCTTGCTCTTCAAAGAGAACAGTGCTGTCCCACATAATGAAATAATCTCTGACTGCCTTGTGAGCACTGTGGACTTCCAGCCAGGCATAATCCCTTTCCTGACATTTGAGTCTCATTAATTAGGTTAACAAGATGCTATCTGTGCTCCATACTTATGGAAATATAACTTGCTAGCAAAGATCTTAATGGCACCTGATATATCACACTGCCTTACATCTATCAAGAGGTACGACTGCAGGAGTCACTTCCAAAAGCAGGTTGTGTTCTTGGTCCCATGGGTCCCTTTATAAGCCGTAAGAAATGCTGGTGGTCAAGGCCAACCATTCAGATGTCTTTAAAGTGTCCCACTGGTGACCAAAAATCACTTTGTCAGGATGACAAATGGCTTGCACATACCCCATTCACCTTATAGTTTCACTGTAATGTCAGCTCCATTTACTTGTCATAAACAGGTATTTTTTTTACTTCCAGCAGTGCAAGTTGGGCAGGGGAAAGAAAGGAGTGAAGAGAACACAGGCTGAGGAAAAATATGCTTGTGTGGCTTCTATTAAATGTATTATTACAGTTGAGATTTGCAAACTTTGGACATACCAGAATCTGTTTGTTTGTACATGTGCAAAACAGAAAGAAGGGAATTCACTTTTCAGAAGTGAGAACTGTCCCTGCAGGGCTACAATTATGCAAAAACATGTTTTAACCACTGGATTTTTCAAGTAGAAAGTGGTTGTGCAATATTAGTTTCTTATTTTGGACAGTAGACTTTTTTCCAGAGCAACATTTAAAAATAACTGTTTAATTAACTGGGTCTACCCAGTACATAGGGCATTGTGCATGTGTCTGTGCTGAAGAGCTAGGCTCAAACGACCTGTGGGAAGTTTCCTTGATTGCAATGGTATTGTCACATGGCTAAGTGATCACTGCTGTGAACGAGGGCTGCTACATCTCACCCAAAAGGAGTAGGGCCAGGCCACAAAGCATGCTCAAAGTCAGGTCAAGGACTGTGAAGGTGACTTTCACAGCTTTGGCTTTTAGGTTCCTGTCAATGACTTCCATATCGTTTTTGCTTAGTTCACAAGTCAAAATACGCTTTTTCTCCTAGTATATACAGCATTGGCTGAAGTTTTGAAAGTCAAAATCTAAACTTAATTTGTCAATGCGGTTGATCACAACAAAGGAAAGCTTATTCCACCTTCCTTCTTTGCATCTGATGGAAGCTTTGCATGCATCAGAAGTTTGAGTAGATATGAAGTAGAAACAAATAGAAATGAGATGTGTCAAATAAAACATCATTGTGACATAAATTTTTCTGACTAAATTCTCCCGTGGCCTTGAGCCTTCTCTTGCTGGCACCAACTGGATGAAGCCCGCTTGAGGGCGACTGCTGCCTCGAGCTGTCCATGAGTGAGGATTCCCAGCTGCCCCTCCAAGATGTTCTTAGCGTGGAGCAGTTGCAGCAAAAAGGAATAAGCCCTTGTGAGTTGAAGGCAGCATTAAAAGACCCTGAAAGCTCTTGCCCCCTTCAAGGAGTCCTAACTGAAATGTTCTTTGTCCTTGTCTCTTCCCACTCTTCTCTATACAGACTGACAAGCTTGGGGTGGCCACTTCTCTCTGCAGGCCACTGTGAATAATCTCCTCTTTTTTTCTAATATGACGGCGTAGCACAGGCAAGATCAGGTAAGAAAACAAAGGTGGAGTCAGCGCTCAGTTTCCTTGCAAGTTCATTAAAACAGCAGTGTCTGGAGGCCTCTTGCCTAAATAATTTTATAATGGAAAACAGACTCTTGTTGCTTGCTTTTGGGCTACTATTTTTATTTGGTTATTGTTCCTCAAGCATTTTGGTCCTATTTCAAAACTTTCTGCAATTAAATGGAGTGGGGTTTTTTTGGTGCTTTCCCGTTTAAAAGCTACTACTACTGCGAAACTTCTAGGAGTCCTCTGGATTATGAACCTGGGATTGACAGGGATTTTCCTGACAAAATATCATTAAAAAACAACTTGTAGATTAAAAACTTGAAAGAAAATAAAAACCCCTTCCCCTTCCCTCCCCCCAGCCGAGATCTCCTGTTGCTGCTTCTGGCATGCATCACATCTTTGAGGATACAGTATCATGAGAAAACTGTCACTTGGTGATGCATTAGGGTAATATATCATGAGAGCATCGTTTCTTTAGAGGATATGGGCAGTAAAAGACATGATTCTGGCCAAGACAGAACAGTAGGGGACCTTGCCTTTTTTTCTTCCCTTTTCTATAATCTAGCCCTGTTTTTGTGTTGTACAGAACTGAATTTCTTCATGGGATATGACTCGTTGCAGAGTAAGTTAGAAGGCCCATTGGGCTTTTTAAACTCTTCAAGAAGTACATGGCCTCAAGGGCTGCTTTGTTCAAAGTTTTTAGAACAGGCTCAGGCCCAAAACTGGAGCATTTGCCACTCTCTAAATGTACGGGTTGAGTAAACAGACTTCAGACAGAGAAGGCAATAAAAATGCAATGACAGGTAACTATTGTTTGAATAGTATATTTGTAGATTTAGCCCATCAAAACATGAGGAAATGATATTTATAAAAAAGCAGTAAATGCATCTCTTTTAAATAAACGTCAAATGAAGTTTTAATTCACATGAGTAGAAGAAAAATTACTATCGATCAGTATTCAGTCTGTAATAGAAGATACAGTTAGCTTATCCAAAAATAGGAATTCTGAACTGCTGGACTCAGATTTTGATTTACTTTTAAAAATTGTATTCATGGGTTTGTTTTTCTCTCATTGGCAGTGTCTGCTGGAAAATAAGCTGAACACAGTCTATAGGACCAGGACAGCAATAGTTAAGAAACGAAAGTAGAGTGTTGCTAATTTTTGAGATGGGACAAAACATGACACTGTGACTTGATCTAAAATTTGTTGAATTCAAATGGTTTAATAATTTATTTTAAACCCTTGGCACAATCTGCTTTACGCTTTATGAAATCAGCTTGATGATTCATCAGTGCCATCTTCAACCATTTTTGGGGCTAGAATTCACTGAGAGTGTTTTCAGACCAGTTTGGCTCAGGGGTGATATGAGCAAACTTCTTTTCCAAGCCATCCTATGGCACTTCAGAGGGGTCAGCAGACCTGCATGCTCCAGGAGCTAATACACCCAAGACAGCAATGCTGTTCCACATCTGCTGACTCCAGCTGTGTGTGGGTGGCCTCTGGATTGAGCTAAGGTAGTGGAAGATTTTATGGCCCTCAGCTGCCTGTCCCTTCCCTGGGAGAATGAACTCTGCCCTATCAGCTTCAGTCAGGGTAAACCAGTCTAGGCTGGGCCATGCTTTCAAGATCACTCTTTTCGCTCAGAATGAGTTGGGCAGTGATTATCCAAAAACTTTTGCTGGCTGATCTGAGTGACTGGGAGCATCAGCAAGGGGTAGATTGTAAGCTCATAGGATTGGGTCAGTGAGCTGTAACATTTTCCAGCAACATGGATACAGGTTTGCACCCTGAGCTTCAAATCAACAGATATTGCCTGTGACTACTGTTTTCTCAGGTATTGGCATCAGATCTAGGTGACTGATAATTCATTTGAATTCTTTATTGACGAAGTAGAAAAAACATTAATTCGGGGTTTCTTTCTTTAAATACACATCTAAAATTCACAGAAAAAGTCGTGAGTTTTTAATGCATACATCTTGTGAAATGCAAAGGTGCGGTCTTCCACAAGAACCTCAGTGCGTACCTCTTCCTTGAAACCTGGCTCCTGGCTTACTATAGGTAGTTTTTTGGACTACAGTACAAACTGCTGGGAACCTGTGAAGACAATGTCTCTTATTGCTAGAAGACCATCATGCTATCTTTTGACAGGTAAAGAGTTTTACCTTTAACTTTACAGCTGAAGAACTCTCATCTGAAGTGCCATTTGGAGATTGAGGTGGAGGCAGAGAGAATGAGAGCTAAGTGGTCTGGATCTTGCTCTGGCTTTCTTGCTGACAATCTCCAGTTATGGTCATTTCGTCTGGCTGTGTCTTTGTGAATAAGCTCGCTGGAGCAGGGATGTAGTCCTACGATGTGCTTATGTCACGTCTGATATAATGGGACTGTGATCCCAGCTGCAGCCTCAGCAGTTTCATTAATGCAAACAAATCTAAGAGGAAGAAAGCGCTTTCTTTTCACTGTGTAGTGGTGCAGTAGGCTGCTCTCAGGGGGTTTCAGGATTGCAGCAGGCCACTGAGATCACTTTCCTCATGCTGGTGAACATCATTAAACACAGTGGGGAAAAAAAAAATCTCCTCAGTCTATAAAGGTTGTGAGTGATGTGTTCTGAGTGGCTGGCACATACTCATGCCTTCCTCACAGCAGTGGTGAATACTCGTTTGCAGTGAAATTCAGTATCATCTTTCAGGAGAGCTTTTGTTTTAATCTTCTTTCCTAGGGAGTGGAGAGAGCTCAAATTATGAAGGGGGTGATTGAGCACCACCGCAGGGATTGCTGCAGCCTTGTCCCGGCTCACCCTCAGAGAGGCCAGATAAGCTAAAGAGATTACAGGGATGAGGGTATAAATCGGAGGCTACATGTGCTCTGCTCAAAAAAGGAAAAAGAGACTCTGGACTGAACTGGCGTATTTTGTTCTTGATGAAATACTGTCATTTGTGTTTAACGCAATTCATGCTGAAATCACCGTCGTGTTGTGCCACGGGCAAGGACCTAATGCTGAAAGTACTGAAGCATGTATTTGACTTCACTCCTGTGCTTGTCCCATTGAAATTGAAGACATGCTTAAAATAATAGGACTTTTCTCTCTGCAGGGCAAAACACGTGCCTTGGTGTTTGTAGGTTTATGTGGATAAACAGAGAGAACTATATCATTTGCAGAGAACACACATTGTTTCATAGGGAAATATTTTTTCCACCTTGAATTTAAGAACACACCTAGTTATGCTAAACCATTTTTGTTGTACAGACAAAATTTGGTTTTGCAAGGAAAAAAACCCCAACAGATAATTGGAGAGGAACAAGGGAAATGAGACCTTTTTTGGTTTGAAATGTCTGCAAACATCTCTCCTTGGAGAGTGGTGTCTTATCCCTGAACCCAAATTGTGTGGCTCTTGCTCAGGCAGAGAAATGCTCACAGAAGACAGCAGTCCTACAGTATTAGCAGGGATTGCTTACTTGTATCAACTACGCCAGTTAAAGGGAAGTTTATAAATTGTACCCAAGATGTTGAGTTCCAGGCAGGAATGTCAAGGGAGCAAGGGTACTATTTTCAGCAAGCACCTCAGGATTTGTCTAGAGCATGAGTTAGACATGTGTCTGAGCCTGTTCTTCAGTTCAACTTGGGCCAACATTGGGGTTGTCTGCATGTAAGCATAGGTGCAGGCACACACTTGGGAACCCGGTGCTCCCAAGCTTTGCTGAGGGACAGAGCCTGTGGCCAGCGCTGGCCCAAACCTTTCCTGCTGTGGCCTGCATGGACTGAACGTGGCTCTATGCACACTTGAGAGGATGCTCTGGCCATGTGCAACATCTGGCAGAGAGCCAGCAGAATGACCGGAGAGTGTGTGTCATGGCACACGGCATGCTCTGACTTGTGTTTGAGCCTGCCCTACGCCTTGCGGTAGAGGTGTTGTGCAAGTGACTTCAGTGCACTTTCTTCATTATTTTTAAATGGCTTTTTCTTTTCCCAAGGTCATATGTGCACATTTGAATGCTGCATCCCAAATTCCCTGAGGGTAACTTTTGCCATTGTTTGAAAATTGTTGTTGTTTTGGTGGATGATCCCACAGGCTTCTCCTTTCAGAAATTTAAGGATACTCTGAACTACTTGGTGAGGAGTCCTGTCAGAGTTACTAGTGGGACAGTGGTCAATAATGGTAAAAAATGAATGTTTTCAGGATTAGCCGTTTATAGTAATTCCTATTTCTACCTAATCTGTCCTTGTTGCTTTAATTATTCTTCTCTCCACAGCCTTTTTTGGTTAAATGAAAGTTTAAGCAATATTTTTGCTATTCAATATAAATAGTTGATAACCTCAAGATATCAGAAATGAAATGCAAGCCTCCTAAAAGCATTTTCAGTACATAAGGGGGGGGGGGGAGAAAAAAGAAAAAAACCAGACTTTTGCAGTGGAAATCTAGCCCCTTGAGAACCCACATCTGCAACGTCTTCAGCAGCCATCTGTGACAGCACAACAGTGGGGTACCGCTGATGGAGGTGGTCCTGGGTACAGCCCTGAAGAAGCAAAGTGGACTCTTGATTTTGTTTTTCTTACCTCTTCCAAGCCAAATCCATGTTGAAAAGAGCTATCCTTTTGGTGGCTGTTCTGAGCCGGCAGGAGCCCAGTGGGGAACCCTGTAGAAAGTTGGCTGTGGCTTCCAAGCTGTGGTCTGGCACACGTCCTTTCCAAGATCTCTGCCAAATATTCATATTTTTTTAATGTTTTTTTTCTTTTCATGTTGGCATTTTATTTAACTGTACCACATGAGTTTAAGGTCGTTAGTTTGATGTATTTTGTCACCAGAATGGGCTATTTTGTGCAGAGTTCTTTGATGGAAGGCAAAAATATGAGGTGTATATGGAAGGTGAACAAATTGCATTGAGAGAAGGTTGAGTAAAGGTAACATGAAGCAGTAACACTGGTATTAGGTCTGGTTAGTGTTATCTCTCCTGTATGGGAATTTAACATCAACTTTGCAGGCCAAGTTAAAGAAGAGACCTTTGGTTCCCACTGGCGAAGCGTGGGAGAGGGGAAAAACACACACACCCAACAAAACTTCCTAATCTTTCCCCAAACTCATTAAAAAGTGGGTTCTCCAGCAGCTGGGCTTGGTGAGTGCAGGAGAGGTGTCTGGGATGGTCTTCTGTCACTTTCCTAAATTTTCCTTTCTGAGGGAGTCTGAGATTCCAGTGTGAATCCTCTGCTGAGCCGAGTGTTGACTGGGGAGTTGCGTCAGCTGTGACAGCATTGTTCTGGATCAGCCTGACCTCTTTTTAAAAAAATACCTGTTTTTCCAACACTAATAAAAACCTTAGCTGAGGTTCTCTCCCTTTCTGTGTGTGTGCCTGAGCACTAAATTAAAAAAAAAAAAAAAAAATCCCAAATGTGAATCTATAAACCATCTGTTTAAAATAACTATTGTGCAGGACTATAATTAAAAGTTATTTATTACGAATCTTGGGATCTGTTATGGATTTTGACTGACTCCCAGGTTTCTGATTTAGCAAACGGTTTATGTATTTATGAGCCATGTGTCTCTTCTGCACTTCTTGGTGCCAGAGTGCATGCCCTTTAAACAAAAGGAAAAAAAATCCCCTACCCTCCCATAACTGTTGGCTTCTGAATGTTGCTGTCTAAGAAGTTTTCTCTTAAGAACAGCAAAAACCAAAGTATCTGAGTGCTTTCAACAACTCTAGAGATGCTGTTGACAGCACAGATGGAGGTTTGGTAGTACAGCTCTCCTGCATGCAGCTGCTTAGGAACTTTTTAAAGGTATGGTTGGGAAAAGTAATGAAATGTTATGATTACCAGGGGTAGGAGGGGACATATTTGAAAGGAAAGTGTTTGTTGCTGAAGTCTATTTGCTCTTGTTCTCTGCTTTGCCCTTGTGAAATGAGAGGGAAGGAGGCACCAAAACTGAAACAAGCAGATGGACAGTACACATTAAGAGCACTGTTTAGACAACAGGGTGAAGGAGAAAAAAACCTCCGGGTGACAATTGCTCTTTGTTTTATCTTTGTACTTCTACACCCAGTGGGCCTAGGAGATCTACCCTGGATAATGCCTGACTGCAATAGACTAAACAATGATTTACCAACCCTGTTTTATCTGCTGCTGTCCTATGATTGATCTGCATGGTACATTAACCCTTTCCTTCACATCTGCTGGCCTAGTTTTCCACAAGGTGCAGCACTGAGATAAAACAACAGGATTTTTGGGAAGAATGTCAGGGTTAAATCTGGTCCTAGAAAAAGCAAGAGGCACTTGGCTGCATTTGCCTGGAGCTATGCTCATCTCTGTGTACTACAACAGGGATTTTGCTGTGAAGACTTAATGGTAGGGGAACTATGTTGCAATAGTGGCTCTACCATATGTTTGTTCAGCAAAAATCCCCAAAAGCAGCTGTGGAAGTTGCAGCCCTGAGCAGTGCTGTACCTGACACCCTGGAAGAGCAGCCCAGACCTGATGGCAGGAGTTAGGCACCTTGGGGTTGCATCTGAAACAGCCAGTTTTGGAGCTGTGTGGCGGAATATCAGCTTTGCAATTCCGACCTTGCTTAGGGCTTAACCACCCTTCATATGGCGGCAAAGATTGGCTGTATTGATCTGGGATACACAGACATATCTCTGCAGGCAGGAGGCTGCAGCTTCTCCTCTAAGGGATAGAGCTGATACTGCTCTTTTCTTTAAAAAAAGAAAAAAAAAAGAAAAAAGTGAAGAGGGATAAGTGTGACTCCTCCTACCCACCTTTTAGCACTATGCTATAGCAACTCATCTTTGAGACAGTGATCCAGGTTCGGTGCCCTCTGCCTCTAGAGGCGATTCAAATATTTGCCTCCTGCTTTCCCCACAAGCATCCTTGCTGTCAGGACAGGTGGCTTTTGGGAGCATGAGGAACAAGCCCCTCTTCTGCTGAAGCTGGGCCACTGAGCAGCAAGTAGTACAAGGTCTACTGAGATAAAGAAAGGAAATATGAATCTGCAGTCTACTGCTTAAGACACCTTCCAAGCAGGGAGGACCTTTCAATTCCCAGTGCTGCACCGTGGGCCACTAATGTACTTTACGTGGAACAGCTGCTTAATGTAAAACAGCTCTTGGCACTGAGACATGAACTCCAAAATCATCTTCCCTTCCAGGAAATCTCCCGGTACTAGGCTGTACAGCCTGGCGTGGTTTTGCTTTCTCTTTCCAGTTACTTCTATGCTGACCTGTAATGCAGGTCCTGAGTTTGGGGTTGAGCCACCAGCATTGCTAGTGATAAGGGAAGAAGAGTAAGATCCAAAATTGGCTGTCCCCTGGGGTTGGTTTGAAGGTGCCAAACTTGTCATTGGCAGAGAAGATTTCTGACTAAAGTGA
Organism: Steatornis caripensis; assembly: GCA_013398225.1. NCBI lineage: Eukaryota > Metazoa > Chordata > Aves > Caprimulgiformes > Steatornithidae > Steatornis > Steatornis caripensis. Next base: position 192,843 of record VZSC01013674.1, on the reverse strand, counting down.
TCTGGGCCAAACAGGAGACTTCTAGATAGGAATGGTAACTAGCAAGTAGCTCCTGTTTGAAATATGTGTGTCAGGGTCACCCTTAGGAACGTTTTGTATCACCGACAAGAAGCAACCATGTCAGGATGGACCTGAGGGCAGAGGGAGGTAGCCAGTGCTCAGGGGAGAGGGCAAGAAGCTGTCTGGGAAGTTAGGCTACATGAGATGTTTGCCGCAGGAGTCTTCTGGGAATCAGGGAACAAAAAGAAAAATGGAGCTGTGTTTTAATTCTTGTCCCTCTCCCTGCCATGCACAATAATGATTCATCCCTTTGAAGAGGGAATCCGATGGGTAGCTGCCTGCTGGACCCCGTTGATGTTGGTCCTAGCCAGCTAGGTTGGCCCAGAAGGCTGCCACGCATCTTGCATCTCACAGAGGTCCATGATGAATGCTGCAGCTGGGTAAATCAAGTTCTCCTAAAGAACATACTCTAAACTGGGTTTTGACCTTCCTTCAAACCCACATTCACCACGCAGAAGATTTTCCCACAGATAAAGGTAACGGGGCTGCTAGGCTTATTAGGTCTTTTCTTGAACAAAATGGCATTAAAGAGAAGCAGACCTTAGCAGGACCCTTTAAAATACAGACTGTATGTATTTGATTTGGTAAACTTGATTTTGCTGCCCTTTAGCAGGCTTTATGGAGGCAAAGTCAGGGGGTACTATGTTCACATGAAAGAAATCAAGATTTCACCCTTCTCTATAAAAATACATTGTTGAGCCAGTTGCACTGCTGTGCAATGGCTGCTTTGTGCCAGTCCAGAGCTACAGACCTGACATAAATTCATCTTAATTCACCAGTTAAATTGCACTTATGGTTGTTCTGCAATACTGGAGTGATGCAGAGCATCCAGCACGTAGCAGTGACCTGGCTTTTTACAGTTGTTTGTGTCACTGCAGCTGCACTTTAGGTCCCGATTCTCATTTACTGATTTCACATGGGCCTGGCGACAGTGAGTCCTCATTTAAACACTGATAAGATTGAAGTGCCTTTATAGTTCCCATCAGATCAGGCAGTGACTTTGATGAAAATAAACCTGATTTTAGACAAAGATCTGGAGTGTAATAAAATCTGTGTATTATCCTTCACAGACACCTTGAATAAGGCCGCAGGGAGCAAAAGGAAAAGACTGGGAAGCACAGTTTCTTTTCCTTTAGTTTTATGATTTACATTTTTCTAGTCCTTTGATTTTTTGGTCTCTAATTAAGTCAAAAGATTGGGTGAGGTGAGTGCTTGCATGTAGTAAATGTCCACCTGTGTCATTTAATGAACTGAGCTACTAATTATAGGTGGAGGTCACTTCAGAGGGCTACTTTCAGTCAGGAATCCCAAGTAGCAAAATTTTACTGAAAGAAACTCCCAAAGTATTTGTTTTCTGCCCTTGTTTAAAGGCAGGGATAACTAGAAGCGTTGACACCACAGGGGCAAGCCGGGCTATAAATGGAATATTTCTCCTGCCTGCTGATGCACATCCTCTGTTGACATTCCTTAATGTGGTCAATGTGCTCTTTGGCCTTGGCCATCACTGGCTTTTTGCCATAGAAAGATGACACTATAATGTACTAAAGTTCTGCCTGCTTGTGTTGTTTCATCAATTTTCAGCATTTTGGGGAGAAAGATGAATGACAGTAGTCTGTTTTCTAGTATAGTAGATAGTAGACTCTTTTGAAGATCGTCTGGGTAGCTAGGTAATATTGCCAGCTAAAAAAGACTTCCAGCAGTAGGAGTTTTGTTTTCTCTGAGGTTGCCACCTCTTCCTCAGCCATCTGTCCTTTTGTCACCATAAGAAATGATTCCTGAGCTGTGCAGTTCATGGTGTAGCACCTCAAGACCCTGAGGATACTTTAACAAGCTCATCAGGTAAGTTCATTTAAGTAAAGTAGATTTCTTTAGTGAGGCATGTTTTCTATACTATGATGGAGAGTGGTTATGAATTACTGTCTAAGTGAAGTTTAAACACTGTTTACTTGTGTTCCTGGATAATTCAGACACTGTTTTCTACTGTGTTCCTTCAAGGGGAGAAAGGTGTTTTGAATCACAAGGACCTCTCCTGAAGTGAAAGAGAAAATTGCTAGCCTCACATTTTGTTTTCTGAGTTGCAAGGAACTGAGCCATGGATTTGGTTTGCTTGCAATAGTTGTTTTTTTTTTTTTCCCCCAGAATAAGGAAGTGACATGCAAGAGAGAGAAGTGTCCAATGCTCTCCAAGGACTGTGCTCTCGTAATTAAGCAGAGAGGAGCTTGCTGTGAGCGTTGCAAAGGTGCGGTTCCCTTCCTGTTGTTTCCCTCTTTCTAAAATGTTATCAGTTCACATTTATGTCGCCAGAGATGGGACAAAGTTGGGAGCTTCTCAGCTGGGTCTTGGCTGTCACCAGAGGCTTGAAGAGGTCAGTAACCACAATTAAAATCAATGTTTCCAAAACAGGTGGAGATGTGTAAATTCACATAGTCATCCTGTAATTATTGGTTCTTGCACAACGACAATCCTTTAAAAATACATATTTATTGTAATTCATTGGTATGTTGCTAGTCTTTTGAGAGATACCTCCTGTTCTAACTTTATCTATCAGAAATATCTTAGGTCAAAATCAAGCTGCTAGTAGTCACTTGTCAACAGGAATTTCTTAAACTTTTTATGTGGTTGAACAGAATAGGAATAATGCTTCTGAGTAATAACAGCAGAGTAGTTATCCGTGACTATTTTTATTTTTCCCTATACTAGAAACAAACAAACCAAATTCTTTTCATTTTACTAAATATTTCTTGATTCAAATAATAATATTGTGGGCATTTTTATTAAAGCCAAAACGGGCAGCAATCTGAACATTCTACATTTATTTATTGACCAACAGTTTATCTTCCAAGCTCTTTAGAATAAGCTAATTATCAAATATAAAAAATTAATAAAATAACCATGTGAACATGCTTGGCATGTAACTGTCATGCTTATCCACATGAAAAATGTGCAAGTAGATGAAGTTGAAAATAGTTTTTTTTAATATCGATGGAGTAATATGCTCTAAAACACTAATTTTGCTGACAGACTGCTGATGCAGTCAGTGAGGTGGAGAATGTCAGATTCGGACAGCTTTACTTTTCTTTATTTTTTCTCTGTTGCTTAACTCCCCAGTGCTGATAGAGTGGCTTTGGGAGGGAGATATTCTTGGGAAATGCAAGCATTTATTGCCTTCCCAGAGGAAATACAAATGCAGGAAGACAGATTACACTGAAATTCAAATGGAAGAGGCATGTGATGGATATGTGTTTTTCCTGGATGGTTGCAAAGGTTTGTTGGCTGCTGTGCTCATAATTTGCTTCTGTGGTACGACTTTGGAATAGGTTTGGGAAGACTTAATTTGAGGATTTGTCTAAAAGACTGACACTTAAAAGGAAATGAAATGAACTGGGAAAAAAATTAAAACATTACTGAAACAGTAAGAAATTGTAGTTACAAGTTTTACATAAATTAAATGTAATTTATTTCTTTTGTCAAATTGTGTTTAGTGTCAGCTTTATAGCAAAAGATCTCTAAACATTAGTTTGATTAGGCTGGAGCATGAGTCTCCTTTTCAATAAAGGGATGCTTGGTTGGTCAATTGCATGAAAATTTTATATACATACATACGCATATGTGCGTGTATGCATACAAAATTATTCTAGGCTGAAGAAGATTAATGTTTCAAAGTTGAGGATACAGATATTAGTGTGTATGGGCCATTATCACTAGATGGAAACTTTAATTCAGACTCCTTGTAAGATACTCTGTTCATAAGAACTCACCCTAATTCAGGATAGAACATTATTAATAGACTTGAGCCTGGCATCTGCAGACTGGTATGCCTGATATCTCTAGCAGGAAAATTAATAGAAACTGGTCAAAAATAGAATTAAGAGGCATGTGGATAATTGCAATATAAGGAGGAAGAGTTATGTCTTACAAAAATGCTAGTTATTTGGATTTATCATAAGTATATGGGCAGAGAGATCCAACTGATGTTGTCTTCCTGGATTTCTAATAGCATCCAACAGGATCCCTCACCAAAAACTGCTTAAGAAACTAAGCAGTGTGTAGAGAAACTCCAGACTAGCGATGTGTTTTAATGCTGTTCTTGACTTTAGGCTCATAGGACCTTGGATCGTAAAGTTGGTGGAGCAAGGCTCTCTTTTGCTATGTGTTTGTACAAAGTCTGGAACAGAGAAATGTAGACCCATAATTATGGCTTCCTGCTGCAAAGAGAATGCAATCAACCAAGCATAACAGTGAAAACTTTCAGTGAGATTATTCTTCTGACAGATACTTACTGGAGTTTATAAAACATTCTATATAACTCAAACATACTATTAATTTTTAAGATATTAAAAAATTAAGCCCTCTTATTATTTTGGCATAGGATAAATAGGCCACTTTTCGTCTCTCATTTTATTTAATATGTTTAATGAAAACATGATCATTGAGATTATAGAAATAGATGTGGCAGCATTTTCTTATTTAGTTGGATGGAGACCTGGCACTTGGTTATAGAGCTCTCTACACCTCTAATAGTAAGTTATTTGCTCTCTGAAGAGGTGATATCACTGGCTCAGGGCTGCATAAAGTTTGTGTTTCTAAAATTGTGTACCATATTCTACTCTTTTATCCCAAGAATTTGAATCTTCCATGGATGTGCGAAGACAAAATTGATGGATATTTGTTACAACAGATTTGATTTTTTGTTCTGAAGTTTCTTTCACTTCTCATGTACAATTTTGCTTTTTCTGAACTTGTTAACTCTTGAGAGTTACTGTGGGGTTTTTTGTGTGTTTTTTTTTAAAAAAAAAAATTAATGATCTTAGAGGTTCACTTGATCCAGAGTCTACCAGATAATGCAATCACAGCCCGGGCAACAGCAACACTAGTTCTCCTGAATATTGAATACCTAAAGCTATCATAGTTAACTGTGCATTTCTTGGAAAGGATACAAAATACTATGGTTGAGGGTTGCAGCCAATTTCAACTATTAGGGCTGGCTTGGAAAGGAAGTTAGAGGGAGGTTATGAGTTTATCAGTTTTCTGGCTACTCTGCTAATGCCCTGCAGGAGCCATACATACATTTGGCACTTTGTTTGCCTGTGAACACCCGTAGTATGAGATACCCGATACCAGTTTGGTGCCCTGCTGTAAGACCGGAGGGGGCTTTGTGTGGGGCCCTGATGGGGCACTATGACTTGCAGTACGCTTGCATGCTCTGAGGCAAGCTTGCGGAGACAAGGATGCAAGCTAGTACATGGATTGAGGGGGATTGGCTGGGAAGAGAATTATATATTTTCCTACTAAAATATTTTTCACCTTCATCTGAATAATCTAATGCTGGCATCTGTCACAGACTGGTTATGGAAAGAGGTGGTTAGGGAACATAATCAAGTCTTAACTTTTCTCTTGGGCTTTCTCACTGTCTCTCAGTCTCTTGGCAATGTGTTCCAGCTCTGAATCAGGAGGCATGTTTCTTGAGGCTAGAGGTATAGGTTTGTTTCAACATTCATTCAGTTTCCCGCTTTGTATTTCAAGTAAAGGCAGGAATTTTGAAGCAGTGACATATAGCTGCTATGGACAGTATCACCAAGTACCATCATGGTGCCAGCTTTGATTACTTCTGGTTATGCCTAAGGAAAGGTCTCTGTCTCTCCACCCTTCCTTTGAGTTAACTTGTCTTACAAAGGTTTTAGCACATACATTTCATATCCCTTGAATATCTGCTGTATACTGTTGTGTTCAATAGTACTTCAAATTTCAGATTTTCTTATTACCTTTGTTAATATAATTTTCTATTTAGATAAGAAGTTTTTAATGAACTGTCTTGTCATGTTGTCATAAATACTTCTGCAGTCAAACACCAGTTACCTAGACTTTTACAATCACATAGAAGTTGCTCAGGACACTTGTATTGGAAAATAGCATGAGACCTCCATACATGATACATGGATGCACTTGTACCTTGTGTGTGGACATTGTGTCCAGTGCAGCAGAGTAAAAGGAAACTGAATACCAGGATGGAGGCTTCACACAGCATTCACATGCAACGTTTCCCTGGAACAACATGATAAACATCTTAGGACACTTAATACTGGAATAGGAATTTCTTTTACTGTTTAGCTTTGAAACTGTAAGTTGTACTGATTGTGAATCATTTTGCTGCTGCGAGGAAATTGGGTATAAATGGCAAGTAATTGTGTCACCAAGCAACACCATTTATGACACCTTTGTAACCATCAGAGGTCACAGTTCTCCAGCTGCCAGGCTTGGCAAGCATATCGATTATCAGCTCAAGATTCAACAGCAGTGCTAACTATATGGCATTCTGGATCACGAGGTTCTTATGGACCCTGCAGAGTGACTTTTTTTCCCCTTAGTTATATGTGTTTATGAAACACAAGACATTTGGGAAAGTGAAATTCAGTTCCAGTGAGATGCAGGGGGCAAAAACAGCACCAGGAGAAGCTGATGTCTTACTTTCTGCCACTGTTTGCTCAGTAAATATGAGCTGCTTTCCATCATATGCCTGTGAACTGTGCGCTCCTGGCACTGCTCACCTGTATGGCCATTTTGCTGTGTTGCATGGCCTTTGTCCTGTCCCTGCGCCTCATATCCTTTGGGTATTGTAATTGCAATGGCTCAGCTGCAAATAGGTTTGTTTGTACTCAGTTACAGTGTAAGGAGTTGGATTTTTACTGTTTAGAGTTAGACTTACTAAGCATGGGAGATTTTGTATATATTTTCTTGCTTCTGTGTTGACAAATGAAGACCAGGGTTATCCAATAGAAAGTTTAGTTTTCTAGTAGCTGTCAATGACTTTACCATTATTAAGTCACGTGAAAACATATTTTATAATAAGTGTATGTGTGATTCACAGTTCTCTTATTTTGGCCAATAGATTTCATACCAGGGAAGTACTGCAGAATGTGCAAGTTTTTGGGGTTTTTTTTTGTTTGGGTTTTTTGTTTTTGTTTTTGACTAGAACTGGTATTTAGTGTTAGAATGCCTAGATACCTCCCTGAGGATTAATTTATCAAACACTAAATAAAACATGTCTTTGACCGTTTTCTTTTTCCTAATGTTTCTTTTCCATACCAGTAAAGAGGTTACTTTTTAAAATAGAAAGTGGAGGGAAAGGAAGAAAAAGGCATAGTAAGAGAAGAAAGTTACAGAAGAAATGAGGGATGGGGAGCCAGTCTGTTGTGCACCATTCTATCACTTTCTCTTAGGAGAACACAGAAATTACTTATCTATAAAATTCTCATTAGCCTAAAATAAGCAAAAATCTCTTTTGGAATTGTCTAAGGTAATGTCAAATTGAGTAATAAAGGCTTGTTTTTAATGAACTCCTGAACTGATTGAGCTTTAGCACTACTAAACTGTCTTTTACAGTCAATTTCCCTGTCTTCATGATACTGCTCTGTGCTGAGGTGTCTGGGAAGAAAAAGGGTCATTTAACAATGATACTGGATTTGGAAAGACAAATGGCTTGCTGATTGTCAACTTGTACACATGCCAGTAACAAAATCTGCTAGAATGTGCATATTTTGTTATTCCAGCCAGACTCCATGTGAGGATACTTGTTTTGGAATTTAATTGCTCTCTTTCAAATTAAATCAGCCAAGGGTTGGTTTATTATGTTTGTAACTAAGGTGCTTAAGTAAGGTATGCACAACATTGAAGCAAAATAGCTAAATTTGTAAATTAGAAGTGATTTAACTATTTTATCATAATTTTTTTGTGCAGGAATGACTCAAGTCTAGAGGATCATTTTGCCTTTGTGAGGTGATTAGAAGATAATCAGCAGTTGCCACTGCATATACCATAATTGACCAACTTCAAAGTATTCAGTGGTTTGGTTTGATTCAGATAAGCAACTTTCAGCTTGCATGTTTATCCAGGACTTATCTGAACTATTTGAGTTGAAGTAGTTAATAGGAACAAAACCTACAACTAACCAAAAGTTAATATTTTACATTAATAACACACCATCTATTCTTAAAGAAAGAAGCAGGAAAGACTAAAAAATTAGGACACACTCCTTGACTGATATGAATCATCTTAGCTCCATTAAAATTGATATAGACCACTGATATTTAACTTCTTTCTGTATGTGTAATCCTGAAGGTTTTCCTTAAGGGGTATATGTCATGGGATCAAATTTACTTGTTAATGTTGAATGTTACTTTTCATGTACTTAGAACATTCTCAGGCTTTTTGGGATCCCCTCTTCAAAACCTCCTCTGTAGCTCGCTCTTTTAGAGTTTTGTTTTAACTATGCATTCAGGCAGAAGTAAGTGGATGGCATTTAAGTGATTGTGCAAAGCTCTGATCTTTCTTGATTTATTCTTTTCTCGTGCTTTCCCTTTCAAATGGTGGATGGAGACAGTAAGTTAATGTAATAATATCTCCAAAGGGAATTAAAATGGCTTTTAGGAACTTGAAGTATGTTCCGCCATACTTGGCTGTAGAAATTGACATCAGGGACTTCGCTGATGCCTTTGGGCATGAGATATTCAGTGACTGCTACTTTCCAAGCTAAGTATGATGGACCTTTAACCATGCATGAGCTAGAATGGCTCAACTGAGTTGGCGTGTGGAGGCAGGTGGGTTTCAACTCAGCTGAATTCAGGTGAGGCGCATAAACTTCCATGCTATAGGTAGGTGAGCTAGGAAAGTCTGGGTATATGTTTGCAGGTGTCAGCTGAGAGATTTGTACATTGGAAGTGAGGTTAAGAAAAACTAGCTGGTATGTGGGCTTTGTTTCCTTTTCCTTTTAAAGAGTGAGCAGTGGGTGTAGCTCTGGGATGTACAAAGGGTAGTGTTACTGCACACCTCTGGTCAGGGACAGGTTCAAATCTTACCCAGAGATTGTAAAGCACTTCCTTTCTTGCCCTGTCTTCAATTTGCCTGACCTTCAGCCCCCCCCTCCCCAGCTCTCACCAAGCCTGCCTGTGTTACCAGCTAACTCTCCCCTGCCTTTGTGCTGTTTTCTTCAGCTAAGCATCTGATGAAATCCAGCTCCCACTGTGCCTCGTGTTGGTGCATGCACATTGCTGCTCTGACTCCCTTATTCAACCTGCTGGCCTGTGCCAAAGTGTGGGAGCAGTCTTAGTATCTCCAATGCTTCTGCAGACTTTTCTGTCCTGGTCTCCGTTTCTAAATTCTCCTTTTGCTGCCTGCAAGCTCTTCCTGCCATGGTTACTTCTGGTGTGCCGTTCCCCAGGGCTGCCAGCACCATGTATCAGTGACATAAGTGGCTTGCAGGCTGGTGGACTTCAAATATCCCTTTGCTGCTTTCCACAGGGACAACAACTGGTGCTGCAGGGCAGAGGATTTTGTAGCATAGCTTGGATATGCACTTCAAGTGAGAGCAGTGGTGACTGCATAGATGTACCACCTTCATGCTTTCTTGACCAGACTGATCCTGGAACTGAAAATTTCGCTTTAATATGCACATCTGTACAGGCAGATTAGCCCAGGGTCATTAGCTTTCTTACAGAGAAAACATTTTAAATTAAAGAACATAATTGGTGAGCAAATATGCAAGGTATTTTGCAGTTGTTAGTTTCCAACCTGGCCCTTGATTCTACGTAGTGCTGAAGACACCAGATCCATCTGGTAAAACACACACACACACAGATATTTAACACCACAGCTTGCTCCGTGTTAAGTGTCCAGCACACATGTAAAGTCTTTCTCAGACTGGGACCAGTATGCCAGTATGGCTTGGACTTCTGCAACTTGAGGACACTAAAATGCATTGAATAGGCTGTGCTATTTGTCAGGGTTTGCAGTGGACAGTAAGTGAGACTGTGCTACAAGATCAGCTTGGTGGTTTTTGGAATATGACTTCAAAATGTGTGAGGAGTGTAGGGCTTCATGTTGCTCTTTTGATGTGTTGGCCCGTGTGTGTGAGAGCTCACGCAGAACTTTATTAATATGCTGAAAATCTGAATGTTTCTTTAGTATTCAAAATAACTTCATGGGGGCTTTGCTTCTTAAAAAAAATGAGATTCAGGTGTATACTTTGTACCTTTCAATATCTGTCAAGGATTAAATTATCACAGACAGCTTTTAGAGTACTGATCAACTCTTTTAAAAATATACCTGTTTCAGCTTAGGTAAGTGAAATGGACACAGCATCTGTAGATTTCTCCTCTGTTGTTCTGTACTTAGCCTGGAAAAATGTCCAAGTACTGCAAATCCTGAAGTACAAGTCTTCTGTTGCATAAGATCTTAACTGGAGGCAGTTAACACATTTGTAAATGATCTCTGTATATCAGATTTTCTTTAAATTTGGGGTTGAATACAAAATGATTTTGTGGGAATTTTAAGTTCCTCAGCAGTTAGGAGCTGTGACCTTCAACTTTTCTTATACAGTGAGCTCAAAAGATTTACTGGTGTAGGGCTGCTAACTTGCCTTTATTTTCAGAAGGGCATAAAATGTATCCCAAAGCAGTTCAGGACAGTGCACCCTGCACAGCACAGAATGACTTAGCGTAGCCGCTGAGGTAGGATGTGAAAAAAGAGTGGTGCTATGGGCATCATTTGACTGATTGTAGTTTTGTGCTTGGTGACTCTATGTATGTGTCTGTGTTTCAAAGTTCCCGGCAGCACTCCTGTTGGTTTCATGGGCTCTTTGATGAAGCCTGTTTTGAATAAAATAGACTAGGAAAAAACCCTCAGAGCAGTAAATGGAAAGTGGGCATTTTTCCTGCAGAAAATGGGGTATGTGTTGCTTTTAATTTTTTTTTTCAGAAACACTTTGGCTATCCAAAGAATTAATTTTTAATTGAAATAATTTTGCATTAATAATCTCTTTTTAAAAGTATGTTTTATTTTCACTTAGTCTGTCTTTTCTAGTTTTGCTTTTCAGGTGAGGTGTTTTATTCTTTTCTTTGTGTTCCTTCTTGGTTTTCCCTTTTGCGAAATACCAGAAAACAGTGAAACAGTGAGAAGGAAACTAGTAGGAACATGTAACAAAAAATGTGAAAATTAATGCGTTTTTTTCCCAAACAGCTCAATGAAACTTCATTTTGCCCCAAAAATGCTTGTCAGTCCTGTTCATGGGTAAACCAACTTGTTTTCTGTTAACAAAGTTGTCGTATAACACACAAAGCCAAACTCTGTTAGACTCCGAAGTGGCCCCACTCAGAGGTTCACCATCCACACAAAAGAGCCTGATGGCTTTTAGTGTGTGTTGATGTTGATCTCTTCTGTCATGAAAGCAAAAAAGGTATAAAGGAGGGGTAACTCCGCCCATGTCAGTGCATCCAGCTGAGCTGCGCTGGCTGAAGAGCTCTCCCGGGGATTTTGGTTAATGGATGAAGGATAACATGGCCAGGCTGGATGACGAACATTTCCAGCTCTCCTCTTACCCTCTCTCCTCCCCTCTCCCCCCTTCGGTGAGCAGCTCCTGAATGGACGACAGAATAGCCACCAACATTGATTTTTAGGAAATTGTCGCTGAATCTGGTTTGTCTTGAACTGTCATAGTTTATAAGGAGTTTGGCCAGTCATGCACCAGGAGCAGACATCTGAGGCAAGGGTTACTTCCAGCCCTCCCAGGGCATGATCCCTCTTGTCATTCCCAGCTCTCAGCTCTACCTCTTCTGTTAACCCAGGGGAGAGAATGGGTCACGTTTAGGATGCTGTTCTGTAATCCTCAGCAGCAGCCTCCGCAGGATGATTGTGTTCAGCCTAACCAACATGCTGCTGTCTCTTCCTCCAGATTGCAGTTTTGAAGGAAATACATACAACAGCTCTATGAAGTGGCACCACCCTAGCAAACCCTGTGTTACATACCAGTGCCAGGTAAGGATGTCATGAGCACTATGGTAATTGAGTCGTGACCTTTTCCCATGAAATTCTGAGCGTTTTTTATCCAATCCAAATAACCCAAAGTATTTTATACCCAAAGAACAATACAGAATTTGCGTTTGAAATAGTTTAAATCCACTCAGATGTGGCCAACTATAACCAAACATTCAGAAGGATAGGTTTTGTATGACTTGAGTACCCAAACATTGCTGAAGGAGAGGTATGCAGCCCTGCTATTTCCTGTGGTCTTGACCTTGAAATAAGTCCTCATTTTTCAGCATGCTAAGACTTTTCTGAGATACAAATTGTTATTTTAGTAATTAGACACTTTTGTGTGTATGTGTCAATGGGTTTTACATCAGATGTTCTTTAAGAGAAATCCACAACCAACTCTTCTTTTCCTGGGATCCTGCACCGTTAACACTGGTATTTTTGATAGATTACCCACCTGCAACCATAACATTTGCAGGATTGTCCGTTTTCAGGCACAAAACAAGTAATTATGTGGGTAATTTTAGTTTATGTCTGTGAATAGATCTGCAATTTTTGCTAATGAGTTGATCCAGTTTTAATAATAACATTCAGGCAGCTACTAGGAATCGCAGCTGTTGGAAAGAGGAGAGATGAATGAGTGTGAAGAGCTTCTGCAAATAGGAGAAAAGAGTTTCAAGATTTTTCTCTTTTTCTGTGATACTTCTGCTCTATGAAAACCACCCATGTTTTTAACATCAAATGCACTGGAAGAATGAAGTTGGAGCAGCAGTGTTCTGTACCCTTGCACTTAATGAAAAGATACAGCTTGAATTTAGATACTCTAATCACTACTAGCTACATGAAATGAGAATTTCTTCATTGCCTGTTGCAGTGTCTAAATGCAAAACTGGGTGATCGTGTTTACCCTAGACCCACACATTTTAAAAACAGATTTCCCTTGCCTTCAAATGCAAAGCTACAAGCAGCAGAAAAAGTAGCAGCCTTTTGTGCACAGATCCTCACACCCACATTTGTTCAGGAGGACTCTTGATGTCTGGAACAAGAAGTACAGGAAATGTTAATTTACTAATACTTATCAGGCGAAGCATCAAAGATAAGCGTCTCCCCTCTACAGAACAAGATGTTTTTATCTGCTTTCTAAGTCTTTTTTCCTCCAAGGGGAGAGGGATGGAGAATGCCTTTCTCTGTACTGTTTTCACCACAGCTGCATGGCAGATTACTGAGGTTAAGGATTCCTGATAAAGCAGGATTCCTTTTCCTAAGAAGGTGCTTGGTTTCTTACCTGATGCATTTTAAGGCAAATCCTGTGTGTGGAGTCAGGGAGACTCAAGTGGATCTTTTGACTGTGGATTAACCTCAATCCTGATACCAGGCAGCAGGTGCAGAAGGAAAAGAGGTTTTAAAATCCAGTGCTCTGCGGCATGTGCCGTGCTTTAATTGTACCGCTAGTAATTGTGGATTTTTGCTTGTTAAAGCAACCACAGTGCTAACAATGAATGTGTATGATCTGCTTCTTTTTCAGGAAGGAGTGATAGTAGAGTCAGATGTACAATGTGTTGTTCATTGCAAAACCCCTTCCAAACTCACGGGAACGTGTTGTCCTGTGTGTCCAGGTGAGATTTCATCAGAAGATGCTGTTCCACATGTGCAACTGTACTTCTAATGATAACCATCATTACCTGGGAGATTGCCTCTAACTTCTCCGTTACTAAAATGTGGACCAGTGGCTTGCACTGCATTAAATGACACAAGAAGAGCATGCTTAATGTTTCTTCAGTAGAGGACAAGCAGACTAGGGGTTGCATAGGCAACAGCCTGTGGAAATACCCACACATGTATTTATGTCATTTTTCAGAGGGTCTGTCATCTGGGTGTGCCTGGCTAATGACTGGGATTTTGTTAGAGGGGAAGTGTAAGAGTAATCCTAAAAAAGGAAAAGTGAGTGGGAATGGGTTGCGTTTGTGAAGCACAGTGGCAAATGAACATGGTTTCATAGGCTAACTTGATCTTAACAGAGGTTTTGTAGGTAAACACTGCTGCAGTTGTGATATAATGTGCTTACTATATTCTAATTTGTTATAATTTCTGCCAATATGTAATATAAACTCAAGGAGTATGTGTGAGTACTAAAAAATAAACAGCTTAGAAAAGTGTTCAAAGCCGTTTTTAAGACCTGGCTTGGCCTTAACTTCACTGGTGCAAATTTATCTGCTATACAAGGATGCTTTCTTTCCCCCAAAAGATATTTTGGGGTTCTCAAGCCTTTGTAAAGGCTTCTGAAGTGATTTGTATCAGGCAAGTTAGTACAATTTGCTTTTCATGTTGTCCTATGGTGGGATGTGTTACAGTGAAAAGGCAGGATGCTATCCTGAGCTAAACTTATTCAAATGCTCTTTTCCAGGTTGTGTATTTGATGGGAGACATTACAATGAAGGAGAAGAATTTAGGCCTGAAGGAAATAAATGTACCAAGTGCTCCTGTATTGTAAGTATTTGCCTTTTGGCATTTTTATCTTACTGTATGAACTTCAAACGGCATGTTGTTATTATTGCCATAACAAAGCAAAAATATAAGGAATCAATACTATTTCTATTCTTCTCTTGGAATTCTGGTTTCTATTGAGGATTTTACTAATACATTATATCACTCATATTCTGAGTTTATCATCTTTTTTTGTGACCTTACACTGCAAGCAGATAGAGCAGGAAATTTAGGAGAGGATCAATGTGTTAAGTAAGTGATGCATTTTTGTGATGGGATCATGCAGGAGGAGACAGAAAGCTTTTTAGGTTTCATCTGTTCATCAACATTTATTAGATGTTTTCGTAAACCGATCTTTTGCAAGAATTGCTTTCAACTGTATGTGGCAAGAGCCTTTGCTCTGAATTACTGAGTGAAAGGATGACGGTAACCTTCTTAGGCTGTCCCAGGTGGATTTTGGCTTGAGGCTTAATGAAAAGGTCATATCTTGGATTTTATCCTTGACTAGCAACAATATAGAGAGGAAGTAACAATTGCATCCTTGAGGTAGTGAGCACAGGCTTCTCTTCACTTGCATTAAGTTAAAATACAATGCTGTATGAGTTGAGACAGATAACTTTGACTTCATTGGTGTGATCTGTGAGACCAGTAAAATGCAAATTTCAAATCGGTGTTTTTGTTGCAATCGATGGGCTGGTTATCAGCAGAAAATGCAAGGCCGGGGAACTTTACATTTCAGTAGAATGCCAAGAGTTTTGTCAGTACCAGACACAGCTCTCCTGCATCATGAAAATAAAATTTAAAAGGGAGAAGAGAAGGATAGAATTCAAAAATTAATATGTATTTATACATAGACACATATGCACATTTAATGAAGCTGCTGCAGAGAACTTGGACTGTTGTGGGAAAAAATTCCTGGTAATCTGCAAAATTAATTTACACTAAATCGTCATTGCTCCTGTGGAGAAGGCTGCTCAGGTAATTTGGTTTGGTTTGGTTTTTGTTTGGCTTTTTTTTTTTAAGTTTTAATCCTGTAATAATGAGAATATGCTGTCACACATGTCACAGTGATATATGTGATATGTGCCCTGGGCTCCTGCTCTGCTGAATGCCTCCTGTCCCAGGCTGAGGAACATTGCTCTTTCTATATTTGGTGGGTTCCCCTTTCACTTCAGCTTCGACTGTAAAGCAGTAGCTTTACATTCCAGCTTTTCTTAGTCGTGTTCCTCAGTGGAAGGCAGGTCTGAATGGTTGAGAAGTCTCTGGAGACATGCTGAGTCTTTTCAGGCTGTGCTTTGTTCTTTCATAAGTACTGCTGTACAGATATTGTCTGTTGTCCAGTTGTTGATGTGCCGATATCTCCTTGATCAACTTTCCTTTGTTGCCTAAATAACAAAAGCAACTGTGGCAAGAAAAGCATGGGAGGTGGGAGATATTTGTGTAATATAAAGAAATATAGGAATATGGGGTCGGACCTGATGGTCGTTCCTTGACAGCTACCAGTCTCAGCTAGGTTAGAGAAGGAAATGCATCAGCTACTGATAGTAAGACATTTAAAGCCTCAAGCAAGAGGCTTAATAATCTATTCCAAGACAGATGTTGTGATGGTTTTGGATGTTAATGACATCCGTATAAAATGTCCAGCTTTAATTCTGAATCTTACCAACAGCAAAAGAAATGCCGTCTTTGTGTAAGCCACACTTGACCTCCCTTCCCTCTCTGTGCAATGCCTTTTTTTACCATCTTGCTTGTTTTCTTCAGAATATGGGCCCATGCTAATTCCTATGTAATTTAAATTTGAAACAAAAAAATGGGGGCATCCTCAGGGCTGTGATAGCGGTTTGCTGCCTGCTTTACATCTGTTTCCTGTTGGGAATCGCTCCCCAGTGAAGGTCTTATCTAAGCAGCTGGTGGATGTCTTATTTAAAGATACCTATCTAGTCCTGTGATGTGATGGGAACAGGCTTGTGTGTGATGTGCTGTAACTTGTGCAGGCTTTAAGAGATGAAAGGTAGTTTTTTTTTCTGTGATTTCAGACTGTAACTATTTAGCAAGTCTTTTGCAGAAACGCAGCAGAGGAAGTGGCACAAATTATTGCCAAGGTATTTTGGGGGAGTGGTGTAAGGATTCAAGCCACCCTCACTTCAGCGTGAATTCTGCATGTTAATTGGGAGCAAGCTTTTCTAACAGTGGGTTATTCTGAACTCCTTAGGCTATCACTGTCCTGGCAGTAGCTCAGGCTGGGACTGCAGGCAGTGTTGAATGGGAAGAAAATAAAGAGGAATGGCTGTGGTTTGTTTTCCTGGAGAGATGTATGGTTGTCCTGCACTCAGTAAATCTATTAAAATGAGGAATTACTTACAAAAAAAGAATTTTACCATTGCAAAATGATGCACTCAAAAGTCAGTACACATCAGCAGGCCTGGACTGTGGTGCCCAGTCTTTGGAAAGCTCTTTGGTAGTTCAAGTTTGTGGTATTTTCAGCTCAAAGTGGTGCTTGCTAGATACTATTGAGCTCCTAAAGAATGCAAAGCGGTTGTTAAGATGGGTTTTTTTTGTTGTTTTTAACATGCATTGCTTGTGCAAATGAGGACAAGGGGATCTTAGGAGGTAGGGATCCCTTTCTAGGTGGAGCAGACTGGCTGATTGCGAGGCTTCCTTTACGCTCCTTGGCCCCAAAGGACAGGGAAAGCAATGGCATTTCTTCACGTGGGCAATGCACTCAGTCGTTACCCACTGTGCGCTCAACTTGTTAATATGGTTTCTGTTTAACACCACTTGTGGTTCTAGTTATTGTCTACTGAAAACCAGACCGAACCCACCAAACTCATTTCATGTAGGTCGTTGAAACAACCCATTAGCTAATAACTTCTGGGTTGCTACAGAGCCAGGCCATGCATGCGGCGATGAGGTGAAGAAAGGCCCTGTATTTCATTACCACTCTCCTGAGCGAGCCATTCCTTGGAGCGACTAAGATTTCTTGCTGAAAAAGAAAATCTATCAGCTCTCACTCAACGCATATTGCCTGTCAGGAGCGAATGCACTGGCTTTTAATGACTCGGTTTCTCTGGGGAGAGCATTTGTGTAAGAAAGGTGGATGGGATAATAGGGATCTCCTCGCACCCTGGCTGAAACTCATCTGTCTCGCAATAATTCATCTGCCTGGACTGTTCGTGCTTTTTGTGATAGGCCAGCAGCCTGTTCTAGAGAAACCTTGGGTATTTTCCCTACCATAAGCACCTACTTAAATGAAGGACTGGCTGCTTTAATCAAGTGTTATTTCTCAGATACTACTTTTATGAGGTTGAGAGTGTGTTTCAGCTTGCACAGTGAGAGCACTTGGCTTACATGTTTTCTTTCCTACAGCCTGCATTAAAATAGTCAGACTGTGATTATCTTAAATGTTTTCATTTTCTCTTTTGATGTAGCACATATGGAAAAAAAAAAGTAGTGGAGGGGGAAAGAGCACGAACCAGAGAGGGAGGAGAGGAGGTTTGGCAGGAAAGTGACCTTGCGTAGAGACTGGTAACCATGGAGAAGCTTATCTTTAAATGGTAGTATCCAAACTCATAACTAGCCCCTTTTGACTCACACCACTGTTACCCAGACCATGGGCACTGTGTGTTTTGGCATGCAAGGCATGTGGTGGTACAAGGCACCGCCATGCTGAGAGCACGCCGCACTATGGAGACGCTGCAGCCCAGGACCTGTCTTCCTCCACACTCCTGCAGGGAGAAGGGGAGTAGACCTGCTTGGGAAATGGTTGGAGGCTGGATTACTGCATTGCTGGGATGGCCGAGGGCCAGGAGTGGGAAGAGTCATGCTGTCTGTATGCCCTGCAGGGAGGCATGTCATGGGGTTCACTATTGGCTGGGTGGTCATGTGCATTTTGTCCCCCTGCAGCATTGTTTTGCTTCTTAGTTGCTCTTCCAGAATGATTTGAAGCAAGTGAAAACCCAAATGGCTGGAAACAGAGCACGGGGATTTGGGGCACTTGGAGAGCTGAATTTAAAAACATCCTCAACTCAATCTCCTTTGCATCATCAGAGGCTGTTACACTGCTGCTCAGGCATGCTCAGAGGGACTCAAGATCCACACAGATCCTGGTCTGCAAGTGTACTTCTAGGTCTGTGCACGAAATGTCTTGTTACTTACGTTCCTGAGTGCTAGGGTGCAAAAACTGCATAATGCAAGTTTTGCACAAAGAAAAGGAAGTCCCTCTGAGGAAATCTGTTCCTAAATCAATTAACAACAGGCATTGCAACTATGATAAGTAATGAGAAACTAAATATGTTAGCATTTTGGATACTGAGGGTGGAATTCAGCTTGTCTAGCTCCAGCCATTCAGAAATAATGTGTCTAGTCTGAGCTACTTATTTGGGCTCCTCTTCAGTTAATGAAGAGAGAGAGAGAGGTGGGGTGGATTACTCTCTGCAGATGCCTATCTTCCTCCACTAACTACAGGGGGAGCCTACTCGGGCCTCTGAGATGGCTGAAGATAGCTGAGATGGATCCTGCCGCTGCAGTCAGTTGGCTGGTAAGGCACCCTTAAATGCATGGCTTTAACAGATACTGGGAGGTGCTGAAATACATTCCCACCACAACAGACTGCAGTGGAGGTGCTCCAGTCTGCTGGGAATCTCAGGGTAACACGCAATCAAATGTATCCTCAGTGAAGGCCAGTAGCAGAAGCTATGTCCAAATTAAAATTTCCATCCTCAGTGCAGTGCCAAATGCTGATCTTCCCAATATTCCATGTGCTCCATCTGCTTTGATTCAACTCCAAACTCCAGCGGATGCTGTATGCCCCCATGTCAGGGGCTAGGAAATGGAGACAAAGAGTTGTAGTCAGGGGTGGAAAAGCAGAGAGTTGATCTTTTGGTAGGAAGAGTGTTCACTTTCTCGAAGTCAGTGACACAAGTAGAAGTGGTTGGCTTATGGGTAGATGCAACTGGAGAGCAGTAAGTATTCAGGAATGGTATATGGAGAGGCGCTCACCATGTCTCTCTGGGAACCCCTCTATAAGTTTGCAGATTTTTTGCAAGGCTAGAAAGTTTAGTTTTCTGACTAGCGAAATAAAAACACAGTCTTCCAGGCAGGTGAAGAAGTATGGCTGTGCAGGTAGGTGTGGAAGAACAAGGACTTGGTATGCACTGAACTTCAGCAAGAAAAATAATGTGGCATGGAGACATAGACAGTGTCCTGTTGTTTATTCTTTCTTTATCTGATTTTCTTCAGAAGTATAACCACTTCCATGGGGGCTGTACACTAAATGTGCCATGTCAGAAGTATTAAATCTTTTAATTTTGGAAATATCAAAGTTAAAAAAAATAGTTTGGACATATTTAAAAAAATATTGGTTAGAAAACAATGTGAGATTTTTTTCTTTTCTCTCATTGACATGTGGAGACATTTTCAATCTTTCTTTTGATTTCTCTCAAAAATGTAAAAGTTTTCTCAAAAAATGTGTCTGAGGAAAAGCTAAAAATAATTTTAATAAAAGTCATGGAGTAGATTTAAAAATAAAATTAATCACAGTTTTTCTGTAATTCAAGTAAATTCTGGAATAGCAATGCAAGTGAGCATAGTTCAGTGTAATTATTCAGTGTAAATGATTCATGTTCATAAGCACTTCAAATCTCAGACTTTAGAAAGCATCTTTCTGTGGCAAGAACTAATTTTCTCCCTCTGTGGATATTTGAATTTCATCCTACATCTCTTCTACCTGCAGAGCTTCCTAGTTCACCTAGTCCGTGTTCCCAGCTCAGGCTGCAGAAACCGTTCATCAATGCTTTTACTTTTGGTGAGGATTGAAGGAATGTTTCTGTGCAGCAAGAGACTGTGCCCAGTTTAGGCACATTTGCAGGGGAGCAGAGGTATTGAGCAGCTTCCTGAGGATCTAGATGACTCTTTAAGGGTCATGGGCCCTGAACACACAGCATCTTTCTCATATCCCTTCCTTCCTCAGAGCCTTTTTCTCACCCCTCCTGCCCTTCAGTTCAAATTTACCTTCCATACTTCAGCATGGTCCATGCTCCTCTGGCTGTGCAATCAGAAGGATCTGCCTCCACCTGTTCTTCCTTCTTCTCCATCGTTTCACATACATAGGTAGCACTACCCAGTTGTTATGAATTCTGAGGCGGCATCTATGGCCACCGTTCAGAAATGAGTGCTTGTTGTGCTTTATATCATAAGGACATGCATTCCTTTCCTGTCATGGTTTAAAGCTGGGCTGGCTGTTAAGCGAATGACAGACGCTCTTTGTTAACCCCCTCCCTCCCCAAAGTGGGGGGGGGAAGAGAAAAGGGAAAGAGACTTATGGGTTAGAAAAGTTAAAACAGCTTTAATCTAACTACAATAATAATGAATAATAATAATAATGAAATATATACAAATATACAAATATGTACAAAACCGATATCGAGCTCCCCCCCACTGATGACGAATACGTCACCCGGACGCTGCGGGGCACGCCCCAGGAAAGTCCCGGACTGTACTCAGCAGCAGCAGGCAGGAGCTGGATTCAGGAATGCACGGATCGGGATCGAAGGCAGAAGAATCAGACAGAGTCCTCCTTGGATGCCGGCCATAGAAGAAGAGAGCGAGACCCTCGTGATCCCTCTGCTTTATACCGAGTATGACGCGTATGGGATGGAATACTCCCTTTGGTCAGTTTTGGGTCACCTGTCCAACCCGCTCCTCCCCACCGCAGGGTCGCAAGGGTGATGACTTCTCTGCTCTTTCAGTTCCGGCGCACAAGACAGTTAGCAGAAGCAAGCATCGACCTTGGTCTCCATAGGGATAACTATAAGCAAGGGCCTTTCTGCATACCATTGCTTCTTATGTTCCAGCACTAACTATAAACACCAAGCCTTATCACTGCGAGAAGCAGCTACTGTCTGGAAAAACATGCAGTTAATTTCAGAGAGTGCAGCTTCTCAGAAGAGACTTCACTAAAAAGCAAAGTTACTAAAAGAAAATCGGTTCTGTCCTGGCCCAAACCAGGACATTTCCCCAAGAGAAGAAAGTGTAGAAGAAGAATATGAGGAAAGATAAAAGCGTGATTTGGCAGATTTCTGTAGGGAGTTTTTCCTGCTGGAAAAGGAAGGTGGAAACGCTAAGAAATTGGAGGAAGGAGCTCTGTCTTTATAAGTGTCTTGTTCAGACAGAGACTATCTTATCAGTTTGATGACCCAAGATGGTATTGTGATAATTAATGAATTAAGTGATACTAGAAGCCGTGACTTACAACTTCCTGGATACCTCAAGGCCTAAGTAAATGCTGAATAACACCACCTGCAGACTGCGCATTGCTTGAACAACATCTTGCAGTAGAGAGAAAAAGTGTCCAGGGCTACTTATAATTTAAAGGAAATAAATGCACAGAGTAGGATGGATTTTGCATTCCTAAAGCATTTAAAGAAAAAAATAATGCAGGTTGATCACTTTTAAAGCGTGATAATAAAGACTTATATCTTGAGCGTAGGTTGCGGTCATTCTTGAGAGCAAAGAAACCGAGCTTATGCTGTCAGATATGCTGTCCTCTGTGTAAAACTCTTTCTAATTAACAGGCTGAGATTGATTGTTCTTACTGACAAAGAAGAATTAAGTACACAGAGCTTTAACAATAAAGGAGAGCTGTTAACAGGCAGCCTCTGATGAGTGGACTATTTTTTATTGGCATTGGGCTGCAATGAAGACTTCAAACATCTCTGTTATAACTCACTCCTTGCAAAGGCAAGTAACTATCTTGGAGGGAAAACAAAGCAGTAAGACAGCAGAAAAAAAAAGAATCTTGTTAAAGTAAGTAAACAAACGAAAAAAGAACCTGCTGGCCAGCAGGGGATGAAAGGGTTGCACGTGGTTTCAGAAGTGCCTGGGGAAGACAAAGATTTTATATGAGATGGCTCTAGTACTTCTTGTAGGTGGTTTCAAATGGGAATGCATGTGGCATCTCATGGGAACATTTGTGTACAGAATTGATTTGGGTCTAAAGATTCCCACAAGTTGTGGTAGGAAGCAGTAAAAGCAATAGCTTGTCAATTAACAGGGCTTTTGTTTGCCAAACGTTTTATGAAGAGTCCAAGACCCTTCTGGCTGGTGTTGCAATGAAATAAAACTTGAGAAGAGTAGGAGTGCTTGGCTTTCATGTTTGTCACCCTTTCAGTTTAAATAAACTTGGATGTCACAGTTTTGGGGATTGTTATCGGATAACAATAGTTAATGATTTTAAACTTGCACACAGCCTTCTGTGTCCTGAGAGAAGATGTCTTAGTATGCACAATACTGCTGATTTAATTTACACAAGCGAGCTTACCTATGTAACACCTACTTGTTTTCCTTTGTCTGATGTTCAAAAAAAAAAAAAAAAAAAAAAAAAAAGAAATTGAAGATTGGATGCAATACATTGTGACTTCTGGGGCTTCGGGTTTTAGTTTTTTCCCGTCTCTCAAGTCTGACCTCTGCATCACTTTGGTTACCATATTTTTTTACTTAATAGTGCTGTAGCCATTGACTTTGTTCATATTTAATGTCTTTTGTAGAAGATGTAAAGTGAAACTTGGGATCATTAAATTTGAATTGCTGTTGAGAACTAGTGTGATTGCCAAATTCCATCTTGACTTGCTATTAGTCTGCCTAAATTCTTGCTCTTTCCACTGCATCCTACAGTATTGCTTTTATTTTCTGCCCTGGAAGCATTTTGTGTTGATAAGGGAGCAAGTTTACAGCCCTTCCTGATAAACTATTCTCCAGCTGGGTTATGTGATAAAATGATAAACCAGCCATATAGAAAGACTTCTTGGATTCTATCAGCTTTTTAAATGTTAGTGAACATATTTATTACTTTTGTTGCCTTATGTAATGATGAGAGACAAACGCATTGGGTAGTCAAAAGGAGGAAAATGATACCCAGCAAATTATTTTCAGGACTGTGACAGGCTGTAACTTTTTTATACAACTCATCCTGTTAGGCTGAGAGCAGGATAGGCAGAATAATTCATTGACTGTCAAAACAGCTATGGGAAACAGAAAAAAAAAAGTTATTTGAGACATGACAGTGATTTACTTATTCTGCCTTTAACCTGTCAGAAATAAAACTTGACTGGGAGCCAGACTATCACAACATCTTTGGCACTCTGCTGTGGGCACATCAATCTAAAGGAAAGATGCAGAAATCCTTGCGGGCAACTCACAGTTAGAGTCAGCAGTGGGGCATAAGCCCCCAGCTTCCATTGTAGGTGGTTGAATATGAAAGGTGAGTCCTTAAATATACTTCCTAACTCTAACGATAGAAATTGCCTGGATGTCTTAACTTTCTTCCAGGAAGCTGTACTCTCACGGTACCTAAACTTCTGTCCCAAATGTGACTAGAACACCATTAAACCTTACAATCCCGAGCTTCATTGAAAATCCAAGAAGTTTTCAGCTCTCTGCCAGAAGCTTTGTAATGAAGCATTGAGATTTTCTACTGAAAGCAGATGTGCGTGTGTGTGTG